>CAESWR010001484.1:155723-168396 GCA_903171835.1 Mullus surmuletus | reverse complement strand
CGGCGGTTCCGTTAGCTCGCATGCTAGTCAAGTCAGGTAACGACCCCCCCCACCCTCCTCCACACAAAGAGGTGTAGAACTTCCACGCAGTCTGAGAGGGAGGGTCTTTGTGGGGGGGGATCTTTGTGGGGGGATCTTTGTGGGGCTCAGATGGGCTACAATCAAATATTTGACCACCCGGGTCCAAAAACAACACGTCACGGGTGGGTGGGGGGGGGGGTGAACTTTAGTTGGACCTCCCTCGTTAAGGCATGCAGCAAACACACACACACACACCTTACACACACACACAGCAGCAGCAGCAGGGTGGGTCCACCTCAACTTTCTGCCTCAGCAGGTCGTTACTTCCTCATAAAGCCCCATTAGGAAATCATCACCAGGATTTGGCCAATATGATGGGATTGAGCAACTTCCACCCTGCTCACGCCCGAGTGTTTCTGCCCAGATGTTTCTACCTGTCAGCTGTGAGGGGAGAATTTGCCCTCCACTTGGGCGCCACTGATCGCTAAAACACACTGGCGAGGCAGAGTTAAAGCTAATCAAGCCTTCCATCTTTGTCCTCGAGCCGCTTTGATTGACATTCCCGACATTTGTCATATGGAGCAACTGGATTGTGAAACTCTGGGCTTGTTGTTAATTATTCCCCCAGGTGTGTCAGGGACGGCTTTTCATAAAAAGTGTCCTCAGATATGTTCAGGGATTTCGCCTCGCAAAGTCTGAGCACAAATCTATCGCACATCAGTGTGTAAACGTCAGTCACTGGCGTCCGTCTCCTTTTGTCAGTTTTACAACTTTGTGTGCCTTTGTAGTTGAAAGCACGTCATGTAAAGCAGGAGGACTGACTGGATGAACAATGACCTTTGTGGAGTCATGACTTCCTCGACAACGCTGGCAGCAGTGTGTTGTACGCATCTATGCCCCATAGGTCTTTATCAGCGTTGCTCATCTGGACACAACCATTTCCTCATTCTTTTTTGGAAAACTGAACCTCCGTGTTGCATCGTACAGCAATTCTCACATCCTGCCGGGAATTCTGGTCGGGTCACTCCGGTGCTTTGACGGTGCGCTTTCAAAGCCGCCCCTTGTGCACGGCAGTGGGTCTCCCTCCTGTTTTCCTGTGTGGCTACATTCATTTTGCCCCCCCCGCCCTGCATGCACTCCTGAGCCCCTTTTCAAAGCACCACAGCTTGAAGCTGAACCACCAGCAGCCTTTTTTATGGCCGCGGCAGTGTGTTCTGACCCCTCCCGAGAACGCAGAAATCACATTTTTTATTTTTGACTCCTTCTAAACAGTTGTGTGTCTGTCTGTGCCAATCTACCATGAAGCCATCACTGATGATGCAACAGTTGTTTACTTCAGCGCGCCTGCTCTCTTGTCGCCGAGCTCCGGAGCTCCTCCTGAGTTGCCACCAGGTCCCTTGTGGCGTCCGTAGCCGGCGTCGCCTCTGCTTTGGTAAATTGCCTGCTCACGGCAGAGTTACAGCCATGCTTGTTGTGATTAGTGCTCTCTGAGTGAGCGTGACAAAGGCATATATATGACTGATGCAAACAAAATGCTTTTTATACGTCAGTCGGTGGAACACTGTAGATGGATCTGTGTGTGTTTTTGATAGCCAAGACTATTGTGGCTCCAGCAGCCAATACAAATACTTCAGACTTGGCCAGTTACAAAAAGTGTGAGTTGTGGTATCTCTGTGTGCTGTGTTTGCCAAAACCTTGGGGCTGTGGTATTCAAATGTTTGGCCACATCCAAATGATCATTTTTCATGTTGGAAGTTTGAAGTGCATCAACATTTGCTGAGATTGTTGTTCTTGGTGTTCTGCCTGTTTGCTACACAGATTGTTTTCTTTTGGGATAAATGTCTTCTGATACTTTTGCCTACAACTGTATTTTTTCGGGTCGGCTCAGTGTGAAGATGTCAAGTCAAAGTTTATTCCTGTAGCACATATAAAAACTCTAATTCGACAAATGTGGCTATAAAAGGATATAAAATAATTGGCAACCTCTAAAAACACATACTGTAAAAGCAATAAAGCAATCATACAATGAACAATAAAACACCATAAAAATGAAACAAAAGTAAGAAATAATTGCACTCGTGCAATAAAACCAAGATATCATTTGTAGCTCGTACGGAAAGCCAGTGAGAAGAAATGGCTGTAGTCCCTTTTAATGTGTTATTTATGAGTCAAGGAATTCTGTGTCAGTAAATTCACTCTTGCTTTACATTTTGAGGTTTTGCTTTGCTGTTTTTCGTGTCACACAAATGGCGTTGGGTTGCATCCGGCTTCTCTTGTTCCTTAACTAACAAATACCTCCTCCACCCACAGGCGAGGGCTGAATCCCCCACACAGAGTGAAGTCCATCTCAATGACCACATTTACACAGCAAGAAATAGAGTTCCTACAGAAACACAACAACGAGGTATCTCTCTCTCTCGCTCTCTCTCACACACACACACACACACAGGAAAATAGTCCCGTCTGTCTTTAATACAGAAGTTCTATCTTGGTTTTTGTCTGCACAGTCAACTTTATTGGCATTCCTCTTCCCCCCCTACTTTCTCTCCCGTTTCTGTCATCCCCCACCCCCTTCCCCTACACTTTCTCTCACCTCTCTCCGGCCACCCCCACCCGGATCCCTTCCTCACCTCCCACTCTCCTCATTCCTCCAACCCCCCCTCCCCACCACCACACACACACTCACCCCACCCCCTGTAGGTCTGTAAACACATCTGGTTGGGCCTCTACGATGACAGGACATCAGTCGTTCCAGATTTCCGAGAGCCACAGAAAGTAAAAGAATTCCTTCAGGAAAAATACGAAAAGAAGAGATGGTAACTTATTGATTTTTTTTCTTTGTTTTTTTGTTGGTTTTTTCCCCCCTTTGGCAAGAGTAAAACCTATTGTTTGAGAGATTGCATCAGAGGGGGGCCTTATTGCTCCTCCTTGTGGTATGGTTTGAAATTTCATATTGTATAACGAACATGTAATTCGAACAGGGCTCATATTGAAATGCTCGTTTAGTTGGAAAAGATAGTAGTTAATTTAATGTGCTAAAATAGTATTGTCAAGTTCTGTGGGTCAGCCAGAGTGGTTAGTTTGCTATTCTCTATTGTGATGATGAAGAAGAAAAAAAAAAAACCCTTTCAAATCAGAAGTTTTTACTTTGCCAAACACTCTCAAGAGTTATGGACTCAGTTAAACATGTGGTTAAGTTTGATGACAGGCTCCTCGGTCTGTCCGGGCCTTTATATGACTACGTGTTCTCTTTTAATTACCCTTTGGAAGAAACAACACTCTGATTTATGAATGAAAATCCTGTTTAATTAAGCACTCAAAAGCAGTTTATTGCAATTGGGTCAGAAAACCAAATGATTATTGCATCCATTAAAATGTCAATGAACACATTTTTATATTCATTTAAGATCAATTAATTTCATATAATAACCATTCCTAGTTGCTCTGTATCTTATGGCTACACTAATGTTTTCCCATTAAGAATAAGAGCAATTTCAGTACCGGGTCAATACTATCATCCCTGGGCCTGCGTATCCTAGTGTGGTTGATATGCTGACATTTTTAGAGCAGGACTGGGAGCATGTGAGATGACTGACACTTCAAGAAAGGCCACTTCCTGCCTATTACCCAGTCATGAGTCTTTATTCCTGAGAGCTTTTTGCTTGTCCACACAAAAACATGCCACTGAAATATCCAAGTTGGGCAACATTTCCATGACGTTTCCATAGTTGATGAATCACTAAAAGTTGCATCTTTTTGGCTTTCCCATCAATAGGCCTGTCACAATAATGAATAAATCGTCACACGACCAAACAGGCTGGATGTCAAGAGGGTTCACTCTGTGCATCGGTCTCAGCACCTGGGTGCGTTGGTTCCATAGGAATGAATGGAGTGAACCCTCCTGTCAGTCATCCAGTCTCTTTGTGTCGGGGAGGCGGGGCCACAAGCACACACAGTGATCCTTGCAAAGTTCTTGACATTACAATTACAATGTTAAATACTCTTGAGAAATGATAGTTTATTGCTTTTTAAAGGGTGCACTTGCATTATTATACCATGTTATCATTTCATTCGTTAAAAAATTATCTCAAGATAATGTTGACAATAATATCGTTTATCGGCAATGATCTGTGGGACAATATATCGTCCAGTAAATTGTCCTGACTGTCTGTGCGGGTTGGTTGTTTTCCCCATGAATGTGTAGGTACGTCCCTCCGGACCAGGCCAGGGCAGTAGCGAGTGTCCAGGCGCCCGTCTCGGGCTCCTCGGCCAGCAGCACCGGCAGCACTCCAGAAATCCAACCTCTCAAGACCCTGCAACTCAACAAAACCCCACTGCGTCAAGTAAAACAAACCCACCCTCTCTTTTACTCATCAAACAATTAAGCGGGTGAGTTTACAGCTGACACGGCATTGTTTACCGCGCAGTCTCCGGGGCTGGGCCGCTCCCACGCACACAGCGCAGCTCAGGAAAAGAAGTTTGACTTGCTCTCGGATCTGGGAGGGGACATCTTCGCCGCTCCACCCACTCAGACTGCCAGCGCCACAAACTTTGCCAACTTTGCACATTTTCAAAGCCAGTCGGGTAAGATTCCTCTTGCCAGATGATCTGGCATTTGCCCCGACTCATTAAATAACTCATTCAGACATTTGCCATCAGTCCATGCGTACCCTGCCATTGTTTTATTTCCACATTCATTGTGTTGATTTTTCATTGTTTTTTTTTGTTGGTTTTTTTACTTTTCTTTCCGTATTTATGGCCGCAGCACCTCAGGGTAATTCAAACACCAACTTTGCCAACTTTGATGCATTTGGGAACACTACAATTCCATCCCATCTGAGCACGTCACCCCCCACAAAGTCCTATTCATCAGGTACCCCTCCTCCTCCTCCTGCTGCTCCTCCTCCTCCTCACCACTGTCTCCCTTCACACTCATCTTCACCTCAGGATTCTATGTCCACTAAGGAAGCTCTCTATAAAGATGCCCTTGCCTCTAGTAAAAACTTGGTGAAAAAACTGGGATTAATTGTGTTTTTTCTGAGCTGCCCAGTGCAGTCGTAGACCTGTGAAGTGTCATGATTGGTGTGAACGCTTATATATTTGCAGAGATAGTCAAAGAGAGGTTTCTCAGTGGACATAATCTCTAAATAATGCAGATGATTGAAAATGTAAAGCTTCTCAGCGTAATATCCCTCCACCTTTTATTATGTATGAGACTAGTTCTGTGAGTCTTTAAAAAAAAAACCCTTTGTTGACAGGAGGAGGTGTGCCAATCCCGTCTGTGTCGAGTGCTGTCCCTGCCCAGTCCCAGTCAGGGAGCTGCAGGGAGGATCGCTATGCTGCTCTGGCCGAGTTGGACAATGAGCTCAGCTCCTCTGCCTCCACAGGCAACAATGTGCAAGGGTGAGAGACTGGCACACACACACCGAGTCGCTCTCCAACACGCATACACACACGCACAGCAATATTGAAATAACACTTTTAAATTTGGCTCAGATTGGACTGGGCATAGAAATATTAGAGCGCGCCAAATGGGAGATGGTGTTTTTAGCAGCGTGTTTGCAAATATGACCTGGACCACTGACTGCTGATATTCTCTGTGTAGGCAGAACATTTACTCATCCGCAAGCTAACAGTACTGTTATTTGTTTTTGCACAGTGTGAGACATATTTGATAAGTTCTGGCAGTAGCAGAGAATTTCAGTAATCAAACAGAAATATAAATTGATGGAAGCTATCGCACATAATAACGTGTAGTGTCTGACAGCTGGAGGAAGGAAGGACGTGCAACCACATCCTGATGGAATTGACGCTCCTCGCCGATTACAAACAACCGCGCATTTAGCCTCTGCGGACGGACACGGCGTGCACGTTTGCATGCAGAGCAGAGAAGTCAGACTCCGCCACAAGTGCTCACTCGAGACACATGTGGTGATGCATTCGAATGCCAGGTGTGAACCGACGCTCTGACTCGTGGAGCTGTCCACTTGTGATCGGGACACCCAAGATGCATGTTAATGTGGGTTTGAAGAGGGCCAGTGTTCACCAAAAATTAACATGCGGACTCCTTTGCACAAACGATTACACAAATTCCGTCTCATAGTTTTTGTAAAATGTTTGTAAATGGAAAGTCTTGTTTAAAAAAAGCAGTAAGTGTTCAGTTAAGTGAATGCTGTGTGTTTAACGAAAGCAAAAACACTAACATCGTTGTCTTCGCAGGAATTTATTTGGACCAGTTCTCGGTTCGTCGCCAGCCCAGAATCCACCTGTTCTACCCAGCATGCAGCCTGGCTTTGGAGGTGGTCTTTACGATTGCTACTCGTTGATGGCCGCAGAATGAGGCTCATTTACCCGTGAAGCTTCGGGGCTCAATTTGTAATCTCTGTTTTGTGTAGCCGTCCCTTCCACAAATCCCTTCGTTGCTGCAGCTGTGGGTCCAGAAATGGCCACCAACCCCTTCCAGACCAACGGCCGAGCCCCGGCCGCAGGTGTGTGTGTAGCCATTTAGTGTTTTCCAGATTTGTGACTTTGATGTAATCTTTTTAAATCGTCCGGTAAGCTCAGTGGTTTTGTTTAGAGCGTGCAGGACTTATTCCTTCCTTGTGTTTGTGTTTGTGTGGTGTGTGTACCCTGTACACGCATGCTGTGTGTCTTGTAGCCTCATTTGGTACTGGCTCTATGAGCATGCCTGCCGGCTTTGGGAATGCGTCTTCCTACTGCCTCCCGACCAGTTTCAGCGGAAACTTCCAGCAGCAATTCCCCGGCCAGGCCCCCATCCCTTACTCTCAACCCGGGGCCTACCACCCTCAGTCCAATGGTTAGTGGCCTCCCACCTCCCCTCTTTCCTCTCACCGTCTACGACCTGTGCAGTACTGGTCAGTGTCTGACATCAAGTGCTGGGCTTCTTCCTCCAGACTGCATCGAGATCATGTCTGTTTTGCAGGAAACCAACAGCAAAACTGTTGAGTGACAGTTACTGCACAGAGAAAAACGGTTGCATTTAGGGTGCAAAGCTTTCTCAAATACAAAGAACAAGTATGACATCACTCATAAGGCTTTGTGGATCTTAAATGCAATCTGAAAGACTGGGGCTTGGCTTTTTGTTTTTAGTCCCTGCACTTAGCACCTTTTATGATTTTTTTTTTGTTGATTTTTTTAAGAAAATAAACTCATGATTTAGCTCCCTGCGAATTATGTAAGTGTTTATTTTTTCCCTACTTTGTGTATGCTGGTGTTGAAATAGTTATTCAAATTCAAAAAGCCAATTTTTATCATCACATTTTTGATATTTTGAGACAGCCAACTCAACCTTTCCCCGTCCCTCTCTCATCCCAAGGCCCTGCATTTCCAGTGTACGGTCAGAACAAGCCCTCCATGACGCCCTTTGGCCAGCCCATGGCTGCCCCTGGCATGTCTAATAACCCATTCATGGTGAGCATGCATCGTCTTTTATTTATTTTTAGCGTTGTCAAAAAAAGTAAGTAAGGGAAGTGCCGTCACATGATGGCTGAAACACTGGATTGCCCTTGTATTGCCTGTCATTGGTCTTGGTGCTGACTCGGCTCCTTTCTTTCAGGCAGGAGCCCCGGCCGGGTCCTTCCCTGCGGGAGGTTCTACCAACCCTTTCCTGTAGCACAGCTCCCAATCCTCACCACCAGAGGGCAGCATGCAGCACATATTCAACACACGAGTTCCGTCACGCTATCAGTGGCAGTACATTTCTAAACAAGAAAACTTTAAAGACTTAATTTTTTTTTTTCATATAAAAGTTTACAACACTATGAAGGAGTACAAAGGACGATATTAAAGACTAAGGGACTGTTATGGGGGGGAATTGTATTGTTTGGACTATATACGATACATTATATGCTTTTTACTTTTTGTTTATGACTGTAAGCTCTGTGCATATCATCATTTGTAATCACAATTATGTACACGCTACGTATAAAGAGGACCGACTTAATGGTGAGTATACACACCTTGTGGAAAAAAACCACTACAAACTGTTGTAAGTTAGGATCTACAATTGCAGATTATTAACAGGGTTCTCTCCAAACCCATATTCTGTGGGTGGGAATAACTATGGAGATGCAGGTATCATTTTACGAAAGGGATGTTTTTTTGTTTTGTTTATTGTTATCTTAATATGATTGCTACTTTACTGCAACTGATGCCCAAACTGTTCTTGGTAATATTCATATTGAGTCAACAGTAATTCCCAGAGCAGTGAAATGGACACATACGGATGGACTGTCAGTCATTCTTTTAATAATTGCCAATTCAATTTCTGAAATTGTGGGAATGGTTTGAAACAGAGTCGGGCTCATGGAGTGTGAGGTCAAAAGAGATGCTTTTTAGATTTAGGTAAAGGGACAAGCATTTCTGCAAGAGCACAAATGGAGGAAATCACAAGGAGAGCAGGTGCCTGGATGGTCAGTTCTTTGTCCTGTGTCCCATTTAAGTTTTAAATGCTTTTGAATTGTTTAAACAAACTCTTATTAACCTTTCAAAGTCTCAAAAGAGCACATCTGATTTTCACCGTGTTGTTATATCTTCTAAAGAGGATACACTTAAGTCAGGGTGTGGGTCTGACCATTGGCTTGACACAAAACCACAGATGGGGTTGTTCTGTGGACGGGGAATGAGAGGTTAACCAGACCCAGTCTTGATGATTTTACAGTACATTTTATTAACGGTTTGAAATGTTGGTCATTACATTTACTGCACTCCCCTTGAAATACTGTATCTTCAAGCTCAAGATGAAAGAGTGGGATGAGGAGAACTTACCATCTCCCTCCAGTTTGCTTGAAACCAAGTTTTGTTTCATTTCAGGATCAGACTGTGACTCTGGAGAACTAGAGTTTTAATTGTGCCACCAGTGACTAACAATGAATTTGATGTGTTTCTTGTCTTTACAAGGAGAAGTAAATGTGTACATATATAAATATATGTATAAATAAATTAAAAAGATTTTTAACTAGTGTTTTGAGTCTGTGTATTTACAGTGTTTTTTGTGTTTCTGCAGAAAAACAACAAAAGATGCCCAATTAAACAGGTACACTCCTACAACTAATACTGCAGCCACGCTACACATTCAGCTCAGATGTGTTTCCCAGTCTAACTGCACTACAAGCAAAGATTTTGAATTTGAGCATTTATTCGTTTAAATGCATTATTCTTAAATTAGATGTACTAGAGTCCGGTGACGCAGACCAGACTTTTTATACCGTCAGCTGCACCTGTTCACAATTATGTCACAGTTTAAAAAATATATATAAATATCAACATCTGTTTTCTTTTCAGTTTTTCTTCTTTTAATTATGTTAAAGCGTGTTGCCAAAATGGCAATGTTGTCATAACAACGTATGATGGCGTCCCATCATTTGAGCGAGTCCACCACGGTCGCCATATTGGTCAGGGGGAAATTCACACCTAACCGTAACGCAGCCAGGGGCTCCAACCACAAACAGCACATGTCGCCGAATTTCCAAACTCAACAAGTGATCGCCATTATTTGGATCCAGGCGGGGTTCGGTGCTCTGCAACAGGTGCAAAGCTCTAGGCCGTGGTTACCTCGCACTTGTTGCTAGGCTAGTTGCACATCAGTTGGCTTTGTTGTAATTATTCATCTTCTGTCTAGCAACGGTTGCTATTCAAGTGTCACTGCGTGGGCAGGACGAGAATCAGTGCCTTTGATGCAAATGTAATACTTGTGTTGGGGCCCACTCAGCAAAGGCCACCATGTGACCTCAAATATCTTAAGGGGACAGGTCACTGAGGGACGTGCCAAATATCCTTGTTTTTTATTTGTACATAAGGGGAGTAGTAATAATACGGTAAAGTATTTATTTGATTTTTGATGACTTGTAATGACTGCTTTAAGGAATGTTAAGTGATCAACGTAGTCATACGGCCACAAAAAGTCCTTTATTTAGCAGGTTTATCCTGTTCCTGTCTATGTAGAAGGGACAAATTGTTCAGGGTGCAATGACATCAGCTGTCTTGCTGTAACTGCTTGTTTCTGCTCGATATCTTCACAAGGATGATGATCGTTTTTTATTTCTGCTTGGGGAGACCCCAATTTATTCCAATGGTAGCTGTTGTAAACTGTATTTTGAGGTTAGGACTTTCCGAATACTTATCCATACTTATCCATATCAACAGGATGGATTCAGCAACAAGCAACACAGCGCCAGCATCAGCACCAAAAGCAGCGACAGCATCGACGCCAGCTGCACCAGCAGCAGCGGCGGCGGCAGCGGCACCAGTGGCGGGTCCTGCAGGCTCAGCAGATGCTCCTGTAATAGTGTCTGTCCCTTTGACAGAGCTCCTGTTTGAAATCTCAGGCACAGGTGTTGCACCTGACAAGACCTTTTATCATTTTGGTATCACCAAGACAGAGGTCAGTATTGTTACTCTGCAAATAAATGCTTAAGGCATATTTTTCCTACTAACAGCCCTCTAATATGTGGAACCCAACACACTGTTGGAAAAAATGATTCAAATGTGCATAGTAACACCTTTGGCAAATGTGGCAGCTCCAATTCTGCAGTATTCTTGGGCACAGCTCTTATACACACGTCTTCCGGCACACGCCAAAAATAGATTTGCATCAGTGTTTGCTCAAATCTTAAATTTTATCTATAATCAGATCTCTTCTACTACAAAATCACCAATTTATGTTTTCAGTCAATGGATTCCAAGGTTGTTAATACCTCTGAATACCTCTTATGTATAAGAAAACCCTAAATTATCTAAAAAGAAATCCATGACTGAAGCTGCCTGTTTCTGCGTCTCGTTGCTGATTTAAAGCACTTCTCACACTTTCCCAGGTGGTGTGGAGGTGGTGGAAGTTATCTCCGCGAAGGCTCGACAGGAACACGTCAAGGCCCGGTCAGCTGAGGGAGTCTCACGAGGACTTTCTGTCTGATGGCAGGTTACAGAGTAAGAACCTAAAAATAGTCTGGAGCACAACAACACACGGCGTCTATTGTGTTGAGCTACAACATACAGTCTTCCTAGAGCGTCAGTGCGCAGCAGTAATACGATCCTGTTTCTTCGCAGCTGATCTCGGCAATATTTTTGGTCAGCAAGTCTTGCAGTACGCCATGTCTTTGTGCCAAGGCCAGTATGAATTCATGGAGCCCCCGATTGACTCCTGACTGCTTCGGACCTTCAGTTATTTTACCGCTCGAGGACGCGGGTCACCCTCGACACACGTCTCACAGGTTCAGGCAGGTGAGTTCTGCAGATCCAAGTGGATTTTTCATGACGTCTGTGAATTTCTGATTTTGGTCCACTGGGTGAATGCGAAAACAAGCTTTGCAACAACTCACTGTTTGTTCAATTGGAAGTCGACGTTCTTTGAAACCTTTCCTTGAAACTTTCTCTGCCAGATCTATTTTTGTCAGTGTTTTCTGGAGTTTCTAAGTGGCTTATAATGCTGTTGTCAGTCTTGATTTGTTAAAGGCCTTTGATTACCATGACGATCCAACACGGATTAAATATCATCAGCAATCGTCTTGATTTATTTTCCAGGACAAATGTCAATCTGCATTCTTTGTACCCCTCAGATGTGCTGCTCAGCCGCGTGGGTCTGAAGTTCTGATAGCAGTGCTGAGGTTTCATCGCTGGTGCAGAATTGTCTTCACTGGCAAACTGCAGCCGCAGAAGATGATGAGCCTCTGATGTTCTCCCGCTCTGACGCCATGATGTTTCCTCCCGAAACCTCAAACCAGCAACCTTGGTGGGGGGGAGAGGGGGGGGGCAACACTAGCTCTGAGCAGTGACTTGAGTGTTTCTCCACGATCTTTTAAATGCTATACTTTATTGTCACACTCTTTGATGTTATGCATCACTGTCGGGTTGCTCGGGCTCTTTGGAGCTCTGCCAAGACATGCTTCCTATTAAGACAAGACGTGCAACATTGTATAGCAGACAGTAATGTTATTTACTGTTGTATGCACATTTTGTAGAAACATAATAAATTGATATGAAAAATGCCGTTCTGCTTTATATGTAGATTATTCCATTCAGAAACTGAGTGAAACCTCAATAGATGGGATGATTGTTCACTTTATTTGGTTATGATAGTCAATTAGATTTAGAGGATTCAGAGTTCAGAAGGTCAAGATGAATTTTCACATTCTAAGAAATAATGCAACAGTATAGAAACACTCTTTAGCATCAGTGCGTTTCAAGTTATCTATAGTTTGGCTCTATTTTAAAACAGACACGCCGCTGAATCTCAGACTTATCTGGCTTTGGTGTTACTCAAAGGTGCCGTGTATTATGTGATGCTATTATTAGCTGCCCCAACTAATGGATGCATAACAGCTACAGCTGAATAAATGGGAACCACGGCTCATTTACGGGCAGAGCTGTGCATGCAAACAGCATCGCGGATCGCTTAAGAGTACGATATCCATCTGTCTTTATCGTATTTGCGTCGTTAAAATTTGCGCTGCTGTCCAAACACAAATTAGCTGGAGTTTAGGTGGACTCACACCTTCACGTTCTCGATGTTACACGTGTGACGTGGTTACAAAAACAGATTATACAAAATGTTGAGACCTAGGTGCAATAATCACTCATTTAAAAAGGTCCAATCTGTGAAGTTTAGATAATAACGGAAAATAAGATCAGATCTGGG
>CAESWR010001484.1:121290-134845 GCA_903171835.1 Mullus surmuletus | reverse complement strand
ACACGTTTCATTTTTGTTCTCGTCTCGTTTGACATCGACGGGTTCGAGTCCGAGTCTGAAAAACACTGACGGCAGCAGCGAAAACTGTGACCAGGTGAGATCACGCAAAAACACTCAGACGAGCAGCCTCATTCTTGGCGGGGTTCGGCCGCAGTGCGCTCCAAACGCTGACGTTTAGTGAGATTGAGTGATTTTGCTCGTCTGATTTGCGTTTAACACACACGGAGGATCAATCTACTGTAAATGGCTTGAATCGTTGGCTCCGCTTAATAAGCGCGTTTGGTTGCTAAGGGCTTTATACAATTAGTAGTCGTTAAGCAGTCGTTAGCACCCCCATGTGGGAAACGGCGTAATGGCGATTACATCTGGATAAAATGCTGTTTTATGAGAAGGCACAAATGACTTGGAATATGGAATGCGGAATGGATCACCGGGCTGCGGGAGTGGTTTGTGGTCGGCGTGAGGTTATAGGTGTGGAAGTGGTAAAGGCAGCAGCCGGCGCCTCTAGTGTGTCAAAGTAAACCCGTCCGTGCTTCAGTTCTGACTCCGCAGCATCTAAAAAGGTCACTGGTAATGTCCTAAGACTGCTCTTCAGCGTCCTCCAAATGCCAGTCCCCCGTTGTCCTGCGAGTGCGTCCGGTGTCAGGGCTTGTACCAGTTCATGGAGCGTCGGAGGGCCTTCTCCCAGCTCTGCAGGGTGGGGAGGTAGTCCTGACCCGGGCTGACGGCGTTCCCGTTGAGCGCTCCTTTGGGGCAGAACAACTCGTCCGAGCACTGCAGCTTCTTCAGCTCGTCCCGGGTTTTCCAGAAGCCTGTGGTGAAGACAGAAACCGTCACATTAGAAGCTTTAAAGCAGAAAAAGTGGACAATAATGTTGGCACGGGAGCAGCTATCGGCTCAAAACAGGGGTGTCAAACTTGTTTTTCAAGTATCGCAGTCTGTGCTTACGCCATTGGTTTGTTCCAAGGCAGCCTTTTCTCTTTTCAGACTCTACCTTTCGCTTGGTTTAGGGGGTTCGCCGTGTTTTAGGGGTTAGCCGTGTTTTGAGCCGTGTTAAAAGGTGTGTTAGCTGTATTGGCGAATCGCTTTTAGACACATTTTTAAAGCTGTCATTTGAAACAACAGAGCAGCATTCTGAAAACCACCAATATTTCAATTTTGAAAAACAACATAATATCAAGGAAAAAACAGGAAGTGGGTGATGTGCAACATTCCGGTGTAATCATGAAAGTCTGCTGATACAGCTTGAAGTGGGTCATGTGATCAGGTCTTGTGTGCGTCCTGAGGATGACCCTTTGGATGGCTGGGATTTTTGAGGAGCTCGGCGTGACACCAACCAATCCCCTCGCCTCCACCAACGTCTCCAAAGCTGCCGTATTTACAGCTTAAGTACCACACAGCGTCATTTGACAAATGACACTGCTGCTGCCTGAACGCCTCTCAAACCCGCGATTCACGTCATTTTTCATTCATCGGCGCCACCTGCTCCCGGCCGCTTATAATCCAGCGCGCTATTTGATTACGCTCTGACTAATGTATAACAATCTAATTACATAATGCGAATAATTAAAACGGAAAACAAGTGTTACATAACAGCCGCCGGTTTTCACTCATCTGCTTTTGATCACAGCTTTTCACACAAGGCCTTCCATCGTGACCAGATGTTGTCATATTTGTAGGGGAAGTGATGGTGAAGTGTGTGAGAGGGTGGTGTGTCATCTTATTTCTGCTCTGACAAATGAAATCACAGACACACACACACACACATCCTGCTGCAGTCGACTCAGAGAACTGCAGCTCTGAAGACGCATTCATTTACTGTAAGCTCAGTGCCAGTTGTAAATTCATCTTTCATTCCAGCTGGCAGCATTTCGGAGCTACTCATACGTAAGATATAAATTAGACTATAAATAAGGCAAGTGGCTGGTGACCATGAACCGCCACCACAGCTGGCGTTTGGCCATCGCCGCAATCTTATAAGACATAAAAAACACAAAGAGTAGATGAGAAATATGGTTTGACATAAGTAGGGTTGGGTATCGTTTAAAATTTCGATACAAGTACCCTTGAAATGATACCGATACAACGGAGTTCCTCATTTAATATTTTTGTTACTTCATTCAATATTAATCATGCGACTAGAAACCAATCAGTTGATCAAATGTCACCCCACTGCTCCATTCAAAAGAATACATTTTGAAAGTACTCAAATTACGCTTGCATTGATTGGCTGCGATTAAAACCGTAGAAACTGTTTTTTTTCCCTAGCTCTGGGTACAAAAACAACCGATTGCAGGTATCGTTTGACACTTTCGATACTACTTGGCACTGGGTTGTTCCGGTCCATATCTGAAAGGTATCGAGTACCGATACCCAGCCCCTAGACATAAGTGTGTGTGTCTCTCAGCGTACCGACTTCCAGTCCGGCGACAAAAGCGGCCCCGAGACACGACATTTCGTTGTGTTGGGGTTTGGCTATCTTTCTGCCGAGCAGCTCTGCAGTCAGCTGCATGATGAAGGCGTTTGAGGAAACCCCTCCATCCACCCTGAGAGTGGGAGAGAGAGAAGAGCAGTCAATTACTAAGCAGTATGAGAGAAGCACATACCCATAATGCATCACCAATACAAGTTGAACTGTATTAGTGGAGGCAGACTGTACAAGCATCCATTCTGTTACAGCCGGCTTTCTGGCTTCGCTCCGAATCCCACAATCGCATACTGTTCTCTAAGCCGGAATATCAATGGAGGCTCCTCCTGACCGCAAGGGAGTTAAAGGCCTCTGCGGAGTCTTTCTGGTCGGCGGGATGAACTTAAAATGCGCCATAATCAGATATTGTTCAGTCAGCACAGCAGTGAGTAAACACCTTATCTTTCTGATGGGAATCTGCGTCTCTCTCAGCATCGTCTCGTACAGCTGTTTGCTCCTGCAAAGAATGAGGAAAGAAAACCCGGTCAGGATGAGGGATGACACATCTCTGGAGGAACCTGCATCCACATGATCTGTGATAATCATCAAGTGTTGGTGCGTCAGTGCAATGGTATGACTGGATAACATTTTTCTTTCATTTTCTTTTTTTATTCCGTCTCGTTATTTTCCTCGTAATATGTAAAGTGGTTTAAGGTGATGGACCCCGGGAGACTGGCTGGTTTCCATGGCACCAGCTAATTGGGATTCACTTAAACAATAAAGAAAGGCAAATACCCCAATCAGGTGTATTATTTTTTATACTGTTTATATTGGTTGTCTGTACTGTCTGTACTATACTGCTTGTTTGATCTTCTATTTTCGCTGCTGTACCTCTGGAATTTCCCCACCGTGGGACTAATAAATGAGAATCTTATCTTATCATTTGTATTCTTTGGCGTTCAACACAGCACGAGAGCCTGCCCTTATTTAGTGCTTTAACTCTCTATTTGTTCTTATGGTTTTCATTCTTTGTTTTTCGGTTGGAGCGGTTTGTTTTTTTCAAGTGCCATATAAATAAAGCGGAGTTGAGTTGAGGTGACTTATCTTAAACAAATAAAAGGTCTGACCTGAAGGCGATGGACTCCAGAATGGCGCGGACCAGGTGGCATTTGGTGGTGGAGGGTTTGAGGCCCATGAAGGAAGCACAAGCTTTGGGGTCGTTCAGAGGCGCCTTTGGATTTACAAAAGATTAACATATCAGCCGGTGGAAATGCGTGCAAATGCGAAGCAGAGCCAATGGAAAAGGTTAAAAGCTGCTAGACTGAAACTATGCTGTTGCTGCTGCTTAGACAGTTAGACTAAAGCACAAAACAGCAACAAAAACTAATTACACCCGTGCAAATAATATCAACATTCAAGACTTACAAGGATCAGTTCACAGTGGGAGCCGAGAAAAAACAAGAGACCACAAACCATGTTACAGGGGATGAAAAATATGCAACAAAAAACACCAATAAAATCCTCAAAAGGTTAAATATCAATAAACGCCATCAGTTATTATCCGCCGATATTTTTGCTTTTACAGAAGAAACTGGTGCATGCGTTGTTGCAAAAGTCGGTCAAACAGGTTTGTGTTGACAGATCCTCTTAAGTGCGTAACGTTTGCATCCGGCGTACCTGCAGGCCGCTGAAGGACGGGACGAAACACACTCCGTCCGAGTCGCTGACACTTTGCGCCATCGCGCTGGTCTCCTGCACGTTGGAGAAGAGCTCTGTGGGAACACGCATCGTCTTTGAATCAATAAAAGAGTGATATCCACCGTTATTACTGGACTCGCCATGTGGGAGCAGGGGAAGGAGCCGAGGAAAGCCAGCACCGACGTGTTATCACCTCATAAAGTCATTATGTCAAAGATATTAAGTGAGCAGCTGCAAACACTGAGCCATATTAGCTTTCACCAGAGCTGCAGCTCCATCCATCACAGGATTTATGCCCAGTGTCTGCTCTCCTGCGCTGCGAGAGCCGCAGACAGGATTTATATCTTTTAAGACAATTATGCTGGCATCAAAATTGGCAAAGTATCCGCTTTTTGTGACCAACTTCAATTCTTTGTACATTCTTCTTACATAAGTTGTGCTGCAATGGCTTATGAGTCTTGTGTTACCATAAAGAAACTTTGAACAAAAAGACAAGCAATCGTGTATTAGGGTCATTTCAATCCCTCTTGAAGACTTTTTCAGGACCTTCTCAATATTTTTTAATACCTCAGCGCTACTTCGAGCTATGACCGTTTCCATTAGGGACACCTTTAACTTGACAGTTTTAGTTTACTATAAAGACTATAGACCACTATCATACCATCATCAACAGACTTCAAATAATTCTGGATTCCCGCCCACGTACGTTCTGGCGCTCTCAGAGACAATTTACAAATGCACCCATAATAGTATATATTTCTTGATGTTACCGGTTCATCTTAGCTTTTGATCAACTAATAAATACATACACTTTTACAATGCTGTTTTCAAGTCAAACTCTTTTGACGGCTAATTCAGAAAAATGCTCTTAAAACTTTGAGACTTTTTAAGGGTTTAATTCCCCCAAAACTGATTAATCAACTTTTAATGCTCTTCAAGACCCTGTGCAAGGATTTCATGTAAATCCTGCACACAATATCATATAATATCTTGGAAATCATAATACAACTGATTTTAATGCCCATTAATGCCCATTTTCAGGGGATTTTTTAATGTTGTTGCTTCAGAGGGAAATAAACTGTTTACACCTCATCACTCACCCAACTCCTGCGCCCATTTGATGGCGGTGCCGGTGTCCGCTGCGTTGCCCTCCGCCAGATACACCACCTCCGAGCCGATTTTCCAGCCCACCACGGGATACAAACCTACAACCAGGAGATGGAAGCTCATCATTCGCACAAACAAACAAGCGTACGTGCGACGCTGTAACTGTGCGTGTCACTTTGCTCTACCTGCCACAGATGTGTGGGGTTTGTTGCCGGTATTGATGTCCATGAATGTACCCGTTCCCATGGTGATCTTGACATCACCTACATCGAAGCAGCACTCTCCAAACATGGCCGCCTGCTGGTCCGCCATCTACGGCACGGCATCAACACAGGAGGTCATTGACTGCTGAGCAAACACCGCATCCCGCCCTCAGCTTGATGTAGCTGTCTGGGGCGCCGCCATAATGTCTCGTCTTTTATTCAGAGCAAAAAAACCACCTCAGCGAATGGAACCGAAACAACAATAAACAAGCAGATTAAATGGGAGCTTTAAATCTGCCAAATCAAACCAGTCCATTTCTCTCTTTCACGACATAAGGCCAGTGACATCACCTTTGACCCATTTGTCATAATTAGCTATAAGATAACATGAAAAGGTTTTTATCTTTATGACACAAATTATGGGTGTGACACGCGCAATCTGACCATGCCAAAGAAATGAGTGTGGAAAGATGGACGCCTCGCACCATCAACCATGTTAGTGGCGTTTGGTTTGTGTATTGTTCTGTGATTGGCTGAAGGCATCTGATTGGCTCCAGGCAGCTCGTGGTTAAAAAAAAACCCCACAATTGTGCGTAAATGGACATTAAAACACACATCTATGTTATCAAACTTTTCAGATTTTTTATGGATTCTTCAGTGTGCGGGTGAATTGTTTTGTGTTTTGTGTGTTTTGAGAGCAAAAAAAAAATAGAAATGGGAGATTGGGACTACACGATACTGCCAAAATAGGTGCGCCACACAAAAAGCCCTTGTAATTCAGTATACTCAGAGAAGTGTGTGCTCTGGAACACAATGCCTACGTCTGTGTGATACCCAAAGAGTGAGAACTCACCACCGACATGATGGGAATTGATACTCCGAAAATTGACGGGTCTGTGGAACCGTAGTTATGTCTGGTGCATAAGGAAGTAAAAAGCAGAGATGTAAATGTAGATTAAATAACAATGAAAACATGTGATTCTGAATAGAATTACTGCAAATTACTGGCAAGCTTTCACAACCTTCGATGTGATTAAAATACAACATAAACTTAGAGGAAATTGACTGACTCACCCTGTGTTTTCTACTTTGGGGAGGATAGATTGAGGAATGCTGACAAGAGAGCACAGCAACCCACTCCAACACATCTGCAGACAAAGCAACATTACAGATGTGAGCAAAAAACGAGCACGCAAAGACCGATAAACAGTAATGAACAGAGTCAAAGCGTTACTGGGCAGACCTGATACGAGTCAAAAAACCCCGTTGCGCTGGCGTTGGAGTAATCTGTAGCATGGACGAGGCCTGAAAATCATTCAAGAGAACAAAGAAGATGCATCAATAATTGCTTCTCGGGAACGTGACAAACAAAACGTGCATTCCTTTGTCAAACACACTCCCTCTCCCAGAGGAGTTCAAGCCTTTCGCAGAATTTCAGCAGTGATGCAATGAAACAGAAACAGAAACTACATCCTGTCTGGAGCTTGAAATTCTGCCAGCGTGCGTGTATGGCACGAAATCAAATGTGGCTGAGGTGTTTTCTGAAGGTCACAAACGTCAAATAAAAAAAATGCACCTTTTGTGAGCTTAAAGAGGAGCCAGGTGTCGATTGTTCCGAAGCAGCAGTTGCCCTCAGCTACTGCTTGACCGATCTGTGAGAGGACAGAAACATGATCGACTGCCGGGTTTTAGATCGAACGGGGAAAATGTGTTTGGCGAGTCAAATCTAACCTACTGGTTCACATTGTATCAAACGCAGGAGCTGTACAGGTTTTTTTTTAAAAACCTGTAAAAACCTGTAAAACCTGACCAACCTTGAGGACTCTAATTGCTGCACTCCTTAAGGTGTTAAGATTTTTTTTTTCATTCATTGATTAAAATCAAAACAATTCAATATGCATTATACACAAATGTGCCCAAATCTGAACGATAGGGAGCAGAAAGAAGAATAATTCAAAATAATCTGGCCCTTTACCCCAAGAAATCAATTACATTTAAATTAAAAAACACAATAAACAGCTAAATAATAACAGTAATTAAATAAAGTAGCTGTTGACCAACAATGACATTCACGACGAACCATTTTAGTTCCCAAAATACAATTCCGTAATCCAAACTAAACAAAACAAAAAGAAACATTTGTATAGCTATCGTGACCTGAATCAAACGTAACTATTGTTCCTCTAAATGTAAAGATGTAAAGATAAATGCGACTTTTATGCAACTTCTTCATTGCCACGGCACATATTTGTGTTTTATTTGACAGTTTACGCACCTGTTTGTGGTGGTCCAGAGCCCAGACCAGGCGGAAAGTGACATGTTGCGGCGAAAACACAATAAGACTCGCAGCGAGGGACCTTTTCTGTCGGGTCATGAAGTAGACGGCCTTCATCACGCCGTGGATTGCCTAAGGTGACACGTGATTTGGAAACAAAGCAAACAAAGCACGGTTCATTTACGTCTCAAGAGTCCAGCGCTCTTCTCTCGCACTGCGCGGTTTATCAATGCTTCGAAAAAGGGGGGGCGGCAGGAGACGCACTTTCAAGGTGCAGGATCGGTTCCAGGACTTCACCAAATCTACGGATCGCTGGTCCTGCCACGTGATGAAGTTATGGAACGGAACCCCAGTCTTCCTGTGAAAGAGAATTCAGGAGACATAAGAAATGGAAGCAAAGTGGAACTGGAGTGACAGAAGTTGGGGCGGATTCTCAAATGGCAGTAGAGCGTTTCTTTTCTCGCCAATGTGGTCGTTCTTTGTGAAAAAAGTAGTGTGATCACCTATTCCACGTGGTGAAGGTGGCTCGCTGAGTGGAGATGCCAAGCGCCTCCATCTGATGCATTGGTACTCCTGCATCTGCACACACAGTATATCACAAGACACTCAATGATGGCAAAAATCATAATCCCACTTGTTTTCAATCAATATTGCGATCACGACCATTTAACACAATTATTCATTGACTTCAGGAACATCATGCACTTAGTGAACCTCTAAAACTTCCTCCCAAAACCTTCAAAACCTTCTCCAGAGTATCTTAAACTCTCTCCAGGACCTGGCACAATAATCATTTTGTCTCGATTATCTCGGATTCACATTGTTGGAAGGGAAAAATTGTGACTGAAATGAAAATTCAATGAAATGCCCTGTAAAACACACACAAACACACACACACTTAAAGTAGTAATTCAATAACGTACTTCTGCTGCGGGATCCCTTTTACTTTAATAACAACATAAACCTCTCCCGCTGTGCAATAAACCTCCATCTTTAAAAGCTGTTTTTACACACACTCGAGGGCGGAAGTACGCCTCTATATGGCATTTACTAAATAATCTCATTTATATCCTTTCTTCTCGAGCGTAAGCAGCTGTAACCTGAACTCCCTTTACCTGCTTTTGGGCTTCAGTTACCGGACAGGCAGGTTGCGGGGGAAGCAAATTGCTTATGCATCATGTTCAATACATGTGCTATGACATGTTCTAGTCTTGATTTTTTAGAGTTAATCAGTGTGTGTACCTTGCACGGCTCCCTTCACCACAGCCACAAAGCTTCTCCACAGCTCCTCAGGGTTGATCTCCACGTGTCCCCTCTCTGGATACAGGAGGAGCACCTTGCAAGAAATAAAAGCACATGCATGATTAATAACTAATGGTTGGAAGAAAATAAAAGTTGTGCACAGAGTTTTGCATACCTCGGTGGAGTGAGACCCCCTGATTCTCGCCTCCTTGTCGTACACGTGACACCTGATGGACGTCGTGCCCACGTCCACTGACAGCACGAAGCTCTCCTTCTTGAACCCGTTCCTATGACTCGCCATTGCAGCAGACGAGCTTCTCTGAGAGCGGCTGATCGCACCGACATTCAGACCCGACCTTCGGACCCAAACATGACCCCGACACCGGTTCAACCTGCAGCTGATTGGCCCTGACAGGGGAGAAAAACACATTTACTCCATCCCCCCTCAATCCCCCCCCAAATACTCACTGCTTCTCGGGTCTGAAACTGAAACATACCTCAAGTAACGAGGTCGTCACCCCTGGAGATCAGCTGTTCTTCTCACACGAGGCTCCTCAGCAGCTCAAATCGCGTTTAATCCCCGAATAACGGAGTCAAAAACGCCCTTTGGCCGCCGGAGTCGCAGCAAAACGACCTTTAATGTTGGCTACCGACGCTGCCGCTGCACTCTGGGGGAGAATTGAGTTGTTATTGAATCGCGCGGAACGTTTCTGCGCTTCCGGGCACCCGTAGCGGCTCTGCTTTCCGCGCATGCGCGGTGCGTAGCTGCACGGATTCTCACATGTGGATGTTTTTTCGGTTCGACACGCGTGTTTTTCTGTGACTTCGTGCGGTTGTGAGCACGTAAAAAACATGGCAACGACACAAGTAAGAGCTGGTGTACTTCACTGTAATACTCAAAGTACTGTATTTTATTATTATTCGTTGTGGAGTTTTAGTGTGTTAGTACATGGTGAACCTTCTGAGCCTCCATTCATAAGAAACACTCTTATTTACAGTGTAAATGTATTCATTAAGTATCTTTCACTTTCAAATATGCATTTTTGCAAAGCTTAACCCAACATTTGCCAACGTGTATATGTGTTATTATCGTGCATTATTGACAGTAATTTGCTAATTATCAATGTAAAAGCAAAGAATTATTGACATAAACTACATGTGCAGGTGAATGACAAAGAAGGGATGCACTGGTATCTACTATTTATGTTACTGTAATGGTACATTTCTTTTATGCAATGCTGACAATAAATCACACCGAATATAAAAGCTGTTGTATCTTGTTTGCACAATCCGCTTGCACACTTTCTAATGTTGTTGGATGTTTGTTTCAAGGCTGCAAGCGATGAGGTGTTAGAGGAAAACATCCCCACTCCGGGTAAGCATAACCCTCAAACATCTGCACTTTGTGTATGCGAAGGTTCAACGATGACAACAGTATTCTTTCCTCCATATATTTAATTATAGCTCCAGCTGTTGCAGAAACTGAAAGTGTCCCAGCAGCCGAGGACGAACCAGTCAGGACAGTGGAGGTCACTGCAACGGACGGTGCAGCGGTGACGATAAATGAACCGTCAGAGGAAGCTGCAGCTAAAGATGGTACTTGCTAACACATTTCATACGTTCAGCATCCTGGTGTGAAGAGTGGCAGTCATGGATACCTCTTTGTAGATTGCCAGATGGACATTGAAATCCAAGGAGGCACCACGACGGTGAGTGTGTCGTGGACAGAGAAGAATGAAGAGGGTCCTGTTGCAGAAGAGAAAAGCAGTGCAGGTGATCAGATGAGCACTGACGACATGAATGGTAAGAGGTCGTACATTTTCCCCCGAAGTATAACAAGGGTCATGATTGCAACAATTAAACAATTTGATTATTTTGCCGCCCTGTGATTCAGAGGTGAGGTGGGAAAAGAAATCTTAACATGCAGAAAATTGACTCTGAAAATAACCTCTGAGCAAAGACACAGAATATCTTGTCAGCAGTACCATCTACTGGCAACTATTCATGTTTACAGAACTGGAGTCGTGACAGGTTGAAGAATGAATAAAAGAACAAAACAATCTATTACACTATTTCTTTCAGGAAACCAGCCTCAGAGAGACGTGGGCGATGCAATGGATTCCACACAGGAAGCTCCCGGTCAGTGTGCTGAAACAGAAATGCAGAGTGAAGAAGAAGAAGCCAGAAATCACGCTCATCATGTTAAGTCACAGCTTTTTGTTACTACCATGTTTTTTTGTGTCTATAGAAATCGGCGGAAAGCGGAAAGCTGAATCTACAGATGAAAGTTCCCCAAAAAAGAAACCTAAACTCATCAATGACGGTATGAACATATTTGGTTATTTTGTCGCTTTGTGATGATTAAGTTGTTAAAACACATTTTTCTCTTGCGTTGTTTTTGTAGGTTTTTGTGTCGTGGTTAGCAACCTGGACAACACCAAATCATTAGACAAACTCAAAGACTCAATAGCAAATTACTTCATGTCACAAAGTCTACTGGTACAAGACATCAGAGTCCACCCCTACAAGTGAGTGTCCTTTAACTGCTTTGTGCTTTTTAGGAGTCTGGAGATTCTATGGCGCTTTTTAAAAACCTAAACGCACGATCTGAGTTAACTTGTGATACAAAGCTGCTTGATTTCTCTGGCAGTGTAGAACAACATGAAGGTGTGTTACCAACAGCTCTGAAATGTGTTCCAGCCTGTGATTGAAAAGCACAAATGGTGCTTGAAGTCTCACTATGTCTTTTTTTTTCCCCCCCTTGATGTTTTAGATATTACGCATTCGTTGATTTGGCCTCGCAACTGGACTTGACAAAAGCCTTGGCGTTAAAACGACAGGTCCTCCTCAATAAGCCCATAAAGATCAAGAAAGCAAGGGTCGTAGAAGTTTGGGAGGAGGAGGAGGAGGAGAAGAAGAAGAAGAAGGTGAAGGTTCCGCTTTCGCCTCTTGAGAAAAAACAGGGTAAGAAGTTAAAAAGTCCTGTTTGAGAGCAGAATTCCCTGTGAGTTTATGGCTGGAGGGGATTGATTCGGTGTTTGATTTCTCACAGCAAAAGATGCGAGATCTGTGTATGTGCAGAACCTCCCGTACAACATGACAAAGGAGGAACTTCTGAAACTCTTCCCCAAGGCGGTCACTGCCCGGTTCCTTGGCGGATTTGAAGCCCCGAACAAAGGGTGAGGCGGCGACGGGACGTTGCACGTCGAGTCTTATTCATAACGGCACTAAACTGAAACATGGCTGTGCTGCTTGTCACGTGAACAGCGCTGCTTTTTTGGAGTATCCAAGACCAACCATGGCCGCGAAGGTAAGGGAGAGCTCGGACGGCATCACAGTCGGAGGCCGAGTCTTGCAGGTCAGAATGGTCGGAGAAAAGGTCGAGCCTAAAGCGAAACGTAAGTCTCTGCCCATTGAGAAGAACTGTTGTTTTAAATCCGTGCGCTAATTGATACGTTTGTCCTTCACAGCTCCGCCTCCTCCCTCCAACACCTTATATGTGGGCAACCTGCACTACAAAGCTCATGAAAAAACCATCAAGAAGGTCTTCAAAGAAGCCATCACGATTGGCCTGCCGCACAAGGACGGCAAATTAAAGGGGTGAGCTCTTCTTTTACCCCCCTCTGCTTTTCCACCAAGAGTTTTGAGATCTTCCCTGAGCGCCTTCATGTCCGAAAACCCTGCAGATACGCTTTTGTGGAGTTTGCGTCCGTCGAGCAGGCTGAGAAGGCTTTGAAGGCCTCCCGAAACACCAGCATCCTCAAGCGCCCCATCCAAGTCATGTTCGGTGAAGCGAAGCAACAAGTAAAGGCATCAAGTCAGTGGAGCTACTGCTGTTACGTTTGTTTTTTTTGTTGCTCCAACAGATTAGATTTTTACTGGCATTAAAACCCACACGTCTCTTTATTCTTTAGCTGAACTTTCATCAAAAACACTGATGGTACGAAGCCTGGCGGCGAAGACGACTCCAGAGACCCTTCAGAGAGCCTTTGAAGGGGCCGTCAGCGCACGGGTCATCACAGATAAAGCAACAAGAGTTTCGAAAGGGTGCGTTCGCCATCATCTTTTTTATTTATTTATTTTTTTTCTTAGCTTTCAGTTTGAATGATCTCACCGTGGAGGTTCTGGTTCCCCTCAGGTACGGCTTCGTGGACTTCGATACTGACGAAGCCTGCAAGGCCGCCAAGGAATCCATAGTGGACTGCGAGATAGACGGAAGCAAGGTCACCACGGAGTACGCGAGAGTGGCGCCTCCGAGGGTCCGCCCGGCGCCCGCCCAGGTCGCGGAGGCCCCCGAGGTCCCGCCGGAGGTCCCGGAAGGGGTGACAGCGCAGCCTGGTGGGGACGTGGAGGAACAGACAGTAGTTGCAGAGAAGAAGAAGAAGAAGAAGAAAAAGAAGAGAAAAGGTAGTTGCAGTAGGTGTGCTGAGCTGTGTGTGTGTAGGTGTGTGTGTGTATAGGTGTGAATGTAAAGCAGCAGTGTGTTTATATTATAGCCGCAGTTGTTTTGTTGCACTGATTGATTCGACCGTCCTGGCAAACTTCTGCAGTCTCCTCCGGTTGCCCGGCAGCTACTCGCAGTGAACAACCCGTCCGACATTAAACCATTCGCAGTCTTTTTTT
>CAESWR010001484.1:105831-117283 GCA_903171835.1 Mullus surmuletus | reverse complement strand
GGGGGGGTGTCTCCACACCAGGGGTGTCCTGATCCAAAGTTGATATTGGATATTGGTACAATATATTAAAAAAAGCAAGTATCAGATTATATTGGCTTGCATCTAAAATCTCCGATACAAGCAGTCCATTCCAGACTCCGCTCCAGCTCTTCTATGTAGAATATTCTTATGTTTAAGGTTAAAATGTATGTAACCCATTAGTTAATAATAAACGGGTCAGTTTTTCTCATAGCTACTATTGCTGACTATTGTTCTCTGTTTGAGTAATATCACTTCATCAAGCCTTTTTCTAACATCCCATACTACAAAATAAGTTTCAAAAGGTATGTATGATTCATGCTGATATCGTATCGGATCGATAACGGTATCGGCCAATACTCAAGGCTGCAATATCGGAAGTGAAAAGGTTGTCTCGGGACGGCCCTGATTCAAACTGCATGCCCTTTTGCTTGGTATGAGATCTTTTGCAAGGTCCAGTTTTGTCACACGTAGTCACACTGACCCAGAAATGCGAAGGAACAATAGCAGAGAAGTCACAAGCAGAGCAGAGATGCTGACGTGGAGAAGAAAGAGGCCATTAAAAGTCTTTATAGTTTTATATGAGCAGCAGAGGCCGACAGTTCAGGAGCTGATTGTAAAAATATCAAAAGAAGAAACTGTTTGAATTGAAATAAAAATGTGGGCCTATTGTTGAGTAGGGGTGTCCCGATTCCAGCCTTGAGTATTGGCCGATATCGATCGGATACGATATCAGCACAAATCATACATACTGTTATTGAATGTTAGAAAAGGCTTGATGAAGTGATATTACTCAAACAGAGAGCAACAGTCAGCAACAGTAAAAATTGACCCATTTATTATTAACCAATGTGTTACACCTTAAACATAAGAATTGGAAGTGCTGGAGCGGATTCTGGAATGGACTGCTTGTATCAGAGTGCTTATATCAGAGATTTCAGATGCTTGTTTTTTTTTGCTGATATCAGACCAGTATTCGATTTCAATATTAGATATTAAATAATAGCAAAGAAACCACAAGCAGATGTGCTGACGTGATGAATAAAACACGGAGGTGTAGTTTTATATGAGCGGCGGAGGCCGACGCTTTCAGGAACAGATTGTAAAGATAGGAGAGAAACTGCTGAACTGAAAGGAAAAGTGTGGGCCCACTATCGAGCCTTGCGGAACGCCGTTTTTAACTCAAGTGTGTCTATGCAGGAGGTGTGGGGGTACCGGCCCTGTGTGTGGAAGATGATCCTGGTGGGTGTGGGCACCGTTTTCTCCGGTGGTCTCCTGCTGCTCCTGCTCTACTGGCTGCCTGAGTGGGGGGTGAAAGGCACCTGCACGCAGACGGCACTGAGGGACGCGCACACGCTGCTGCTCAGGACCACGGTACGCTCGGACAACACCCACTCACGAAAACTCCACAGCTCCACAGCAGCCTCTGATTCTTATTTTCTTGGGACGCTTGAGTTCATGGTTTCTGCGTAAACTCCTCCACGATGCCTGACAAACCAAACTCGGGTTTAAACGCCTTCCTTAAGTGGCTCCATTGGCCTCATAGAATTTCATCTCGCGCAAAGCAGAGCGAACACAAATCACCCTGACTTTTTTTTTTTGTTTTTTTGGCACCGACGGTGTTATTACATCCCAAATGATGAATTCTGTCTGGTCTCACGGCCAAGATAAACGCCGTTCTTTATGTCGCTCCGGCAGGATGAGTTCAAGCAGTGGTTTCGGGTCAAAGTTCACGTGATGTTGGCTCCAGGGAGGACCCCTTTCGAAGGTTTGGATCTGCAGACCACCGCCGCTCAGCTACCCAATGGTGACGGCGACTACAGCACCGTGCACAAGGAGCATCCTGGGAAATTCGACCATGAAGAGCACGCTGAGGTACTTCAGTGAGAGGCTCTGGTTTTATTTCTTTTTAATCATCTGTTAATGTTCGGAAAGACATTTCTGACCCCCCCCCCCCCTCATCTCCCCCCTCAGATCCATTACTTCACTCACCACAGCACTAAATACTACTGGAATGATGTGATACAGAACTTTGAGTTCTATAAGTAAGAGCAAAACAGTTTTCCGTGCATAAAACTTTTCAAAATTTCTATGAATATCATTTGATTTTGTACGAGACCGCAGTGGAAATAAACCCGTCTGACCTTTCTAGAGGCTTGGAGGATGTGAAGGTGAGCTGCGCTGCCATTCACTCTGAGCACAGCTCCGGTCTCTCCAAAACACTGAAAGACTACAGGTGCTCACACTCTACCTTTTTGTTTTAATTCTAATTTTTTGGTGTGCTTATTTAGTTAATTTGCAGATGTAAACAACTTTCCTCAACAGAGCCTTGTTTTTTGGGGAGAACGAGATCGCAGTCAGAGTGCCGTCTTTATTCAAGCTGCTCATCAAGGAGGTGAGTGTGAAGCTGTAAATCACAGTAAGTCCAGTGCTCTTTTTCAGATGATTAACATCAGGTTAGAAAACTACAATCAAATGTAAATCAATAAACTCATCAGTGAAGCTGGATCAGATTTATTCATGTTATTAGCTGATATTATAGAATAGTATAGAATTCTCTTCATTGTCATTAAACAATTGTACAACAAATTTGTCGAGCTTCTCCCTTTTCAGTGCACACAATTACAAGAGTTGAAATAAGTATAAGATAATTAAAAAATGTTATTACAAAAGTTAGTATTGAAATAAGTATGGAAAATGCCTTGCACAGGGGTGTTAAATGATAAATAGAACAGCAGCAGTGACAGTGATAGATGTAGTGGACATTTAACATTACTATCCTGTATCCTTAACCAAAATATCTATGGACTTCCCTGCTTCATCTAACCGATAATCTCACCAGCGTCGTGTTTTTTTTTTTCTCTTCAAAGGTCTTGAATCCTTTCTACATCTTCCAGCTCTTCAGCGTTATTCTGTGGAGTGCTGAGGACTACTACTATTACGCCACGGCCATAGTTTTTATGTCTGTTATCTCCATAGCTACCTCACTGTACACCATCAAAAAGGTGAGTGGCTTCGGATAAAACCAAGTGTGAAAATCCTTCACATGTGCAGAAAATGTTGACTTTTTTTTTTTTTTCTCTATCTTTGTCAATCCAGCAATACGTGATGCTGCATGACATGGTGGCAGCGCACAGCGTGGTCCGAGTTTCGCTGTACAGGGGGAATAAAGGCACGTTTCACCACAGCGTCGATGCCTGTCTTTTGAAAATGTGCTAACGGCCGCTTGTTGTCGTTGCAGAGATCGAGCAGGACATGTCGACCGAGCTGGTTCCGGGTGATGTCATCATTATTCCAGCCAATGGCATGATCATGCCCTGCGACGCCGTGCTCGTTTGTGGAACCTGCATTGTGAACGAGAGCATGTTGACAGGTTGTTTTTATTTGTTTTTTTCTTCCTTTGCACACAAATCAGCCCTTTATTTTCTTTATAACGTCCATTCACATTAGATGATCTCAGGCACTCCCGACTCCTCAGAAGCAGGCAGCTGATATGTTTGTGCTTCTTTTTAATTATTATCAATATGCAGTGATTCAGAACACAATACTATGAATAGCTGCACACAGAATTGTACCAAAACTGCCCAAACCCACCCAAAAAATGAAGTAATAAAGACTATTTTGTGTAATATTGACCACTGAGGAAGTAGTAGTAGTTCTATTACTGGAGCTGCTATTACGGGAGGCAGTTTGAAGTAATTCGTAGAGCAGTGCTTTTTATTTTACTGCATGTGTTTCATTCTGCCCTCAGGGGAGAGCGTGCCCGTCACTAAGACCAGTCTGCCCAGTTCCGGTGAGGACGCGGCCATGGGCTACAACCTGGAGGAGCACAAGAGACACACCCTCTTCTGCGGCACTCGCGTCATCCAGACCCGCTTCTACGCCGGCGAGCTGGTCAAAGCGGTGGTGGTCCGGACAGGTGAGCGGGTCGTTGCTGTTGTGGATGTTGACGTGTCGTCCGGGGGTCACCGGGGGTCAAATGTGACACGCTCCCGCAGGTTTCAGCACGGAAAAAGGGCAGCTGGTGCGCTCCATCCTCTACCCGAAGCCCACCGATTTCAAACTGTACCGGGATGCTTACCTGTTCCTGCTGTGTCTGGTGGGCGTGGCGGGCATCGGCTTCATCTACACCATCGTCCTCAGCGTCTTGAACAAGGTATCGCCTCACTTGCGGATGAAGATAGATAAAAAAGATGAGATAAGATACAAAAACAAACACGCACAGAGAAACACGCAAACAACACATTTAAATTTGATTATCATAGTTATTGCTATTGCTATTAGTGTTGTTGTTATTAATTACTAGTACGCTTATTCTCTAAATTAATTTGTGTTTCCATTCATTTACCTCAGGATTGTTGATCCCAACTCATTTCACTCTACTTTATATTATTTTAGCTTTTAATTTTTTTATTTTATCATATTATTTATTTATCCCCCCAGCTGACAATGCCTTTGTGTTCTTTTTTTCCCTCTCTCTCTCTTCTCATGATGTTTTTTTTCTTTGTCATTGTTATATTTTGATTTTTCGTCTGTTTGATTGAACAAAACAGCAAAAAACAGGGGTTGTTTTCTTCCTGTCATTGTTGATGGTCCCTACTCTCACCTGTCCAGGTTCCAGCTCACACCATCGTCATTGAATCCCTGGACATCATCACCATCACGGTGCCGCCCGCCCTGCCGGCAGCCATGACAGCCGGTATTGTGTACGCACAGCGGCGTCTGAAGCGGGTTGGCATTTTCTGCATCAGCCCGCAGAGAATCAACATGTGTGGGCAGCTTAACCTGATCTGCTTTGACAAGGTAGTCTGATCCACTGTTTTTTTTTTTCATGTGCTTGAATTCACGACCAAGGAATGCAAACAGCGGAATTTCAGTGTCTGTTGTCATTCCGCAATCTCAGAATCACTCCGAGGAAATCATGATTGACTTCGGCTGAATAACTTCCAGATTTAGGAAGCGTGAAAATTAGTTATGAGGCGTCCAAACCCACTTCCCATCGGAGAACAAGCTCTCGTTAGACCCCGATTTCATGGATTTATGACCGTCAAAACCATAAACTGAAATGAACGATGAAGGAAAGGAATTAATCTTGAATACATGCCAGTGAGTCTGCTCCCACACTGTGCAGCTCTTTGTTATTGGACCACAAGGACAAACACGCATCGAAAGTATGTAAGAAAGCAACTTTATACATGTGTGTTGGTAATACTCGTCCTGTTACTTTGTATCACAGATATCATTTATTCACATCTCCTTTAGAAAATAACCTTGTTTTGGTTCGAGCAGCGAGACCCAAGTAAAGCTCAAGCCTTTCAACAATGTATAAAATCATCTGTGGGCGGGACAATCATGACACCATGAAACTTTAACTGACAGAGGCCCTTCAAACACAACTACTGTGGAGTTAAGTAAACAAGCATTTAGAGGGTTAAAATCCCTCCAAATAATTAATATTTGATATATTTCAAGCTGAAGTTCTTTTAAAAGATTGCCCAATATATGTTATATATATATAACATGTTATATATATATATAACATATATTATATTATATGAAAATACTAATATATGTTATTTTTACAGTAATTTTAAGGAGGGGATGTTTTTCGTTCTGAGGGACAATTGAGAATGTTTTTTTTAAGGAACTCTTAAGGGTTAACTGACAGAGGCCCTCTGAACATGTTGGAAGACATAATTAAACAGCAGATAGCACTTTGTGGGCTGTGGGTTTTAGTAGGCACTTGTAAGAGAGAGTCTTTTCTGGAGTTTGATGTGGCTTTGTGAGTCTCTATATGCATTTACAGCAGATTCTTACTGTTCCCTTCAGACTGGCACGCTCACTGAGGACGGCTTGGACCTGTGGGGTATTCAGAGGGTAGAAGACAGCAGGTATGGGACGACTTCCAGCTACGGTTTCAAGACATTTTTGCCCTTTTGATATTTTGGAACATTTCTTGTCCTTGTCCTGATTGACGGGTTGAGAGTTATCCATCTCAAAGTAGGCACACTCACCCAGCCACACTCTGTTTGTCCTCTCTCCACTTCAGCTTTCAATCTCCGGAGACCGAGGTAGCCAAGGAGAGCCTGGTGAAGATGGCGTTTGTGGCCTGCATGGCGACCTGCCACTCACTGACCAAGATCCAAGGCGAACTCTCAGGGGATCCTCTCGACCTCAAGATGTTTGGAGCCACAGGCTGGGTGAGGATCTGAGATCTGAGTTTAGGCCCCGGCGTGGTTGGACCCGCGCGTGCATGAATTATGCATCACCGCACTTGGTCGCCTTGGCAGTTGCGGCTCCTCTTGGCTATCATGGTTAAAGCGTGGTACCATGGAGACTCCTGAAAGGCGGAAAATGCCTCTTGGAAGTCGGGATGGGTCTCCGTCACGCTCGAGTAAATACGCTCGATACATGACAAAGACGTAGAAAAATAAATAAATTAATCTTAATTTGCTGTTTAGGTGCTGGAAGAGGCGACAGAAGAAGAGACGGCGCTCCACAACCCCATAATGCCCACAGTGGTGCGGCCCCCGAAGCAGGTCGTGCCCGAGGTCGACCCGAACAACCCACAGCATCAGAACACGGTCCGTTTATTTGTGTTTTCTCGGATCTGAAACAGAACAAAATGAGCTGTGAATCCGACGTGCAGCGTGTTGTTTTCCCCCTCCAGCCCTGCGAGATCGGCATCGTGCGGCAGTTCCCTTTCTCCTCCACGCTGCAGAGGATGAGCGTGGTGGTCCGGAGGTTGGGGGAGAAGCACATGGATGCCTACCTGAAAGGGGCGCCGGAGGTTGTGGCCAGTCTCTGCAAACAGAACACAGGTCAGTCGCACATGTGACCTTTTTACCTCTGACCGGGTCACCTCTTTGGACAAAAACCCCCCAAAACATTGATTTTGTTTTGTTGGCCTCAAAGTGAGCTTGGTTCTTAAAGGGATAGTTTGGATTCTTTGACATAAAATTGTATGACATCCACGCCGTCTGTGTTGCGCATCAGCAGTGACTTTCTGGCTCAGTTTTGGCGGCAGCACGCAGTGATACAAAGAGAGAGAAAATAGTGCCAGATGATTGCAAAGACTTTTTAACGGCCAAGAATTCACTAGGCTGTTTTTGAAGCAAAACGCTTTACCCGCGTGACCCCAGCAATGAGCCGGAACTACTTTCTGCAACTTCATGTAAAAAAAATCCGAACTATCCCTTTAAGGCCGGATTGACTAACGCGCTCTCTGTGCTCGATTCCTCTCAGTCCCAGAGAATTTCACAGAGACTCTGGAGACTTACACCAGGCAGGGCTTCAGGGTTATTGCCCTGGCACATCGACAGCTGGAGTCCAAACTCTCTTGGCACAAAGTCCAGAGCCTTAGCAGGTATAACTCCCCCTCCCCACTGATAAAGCCATTGCATAATTACAGCAACATCCTGCCCCAGAACACGCTCGCTCCCCGTGAGAATTTGCTTGTGTAGCTGCCCCCCCACCCCCACCCCACCCCCCCTCCCAGTTTAATGTCTGGAGGACCTAGTTCTGCTTGTAACTGGGTACACATTCATCTCAGGACATGCCATCCAAATATTTACAGTGCTGCTGCATTGGGGGGGTTTGACAGCAGAGCAATGTTCCAGTCAAGCAAATGCCAGGTGGTTTTCTGAACGAAATATCTAACAATAATTGGGCTGACAGGTTGCTGGGAGAACTCTCGAGGTCCACAGAAAAGCACAAAAGTTCAGGATTTTTGAAAGGCGTCTTGATAAAAAACATATTTGAGATGAGACAAAACGCCGGCCGCTGTTTGAGTTAAGGGACAAGTGATGTAAGAGTAGAGACTCATGTTGTCAATCATTAACCGCTGGATGTGAGTGGCAGATTAGCTGCCAGCAAAAAGGGAATAAAACGGTGAATTACAAGTTTTCAACTCAATTTACCATTATAGTCAATATTTAGCATCTTTTTCCTCAATGATTCCATGAAATCGGATGACGATCTGTGTCTTGCAGGGACCTGATAGAAACCAACATGGAGTTCCTTGGCTTGATCGTCATGCAGAATAAAATAAAGGATGAGACGGCCGGGGCGTTGCTGGACTTGCGACAGGCCGATATTCGCAGTTTGATGGTGACAGGTAACGCGGGTGGGCGGTGGATTCCCTCTTTCTGTGCCGTTTTTGTCTTCCTGGTCACATCACGACCCCCCCCCTTTCTTCCCGTTGAACACCCTCACTAGGCGACAACATGCTGACAGCGATATCGGTGGCGCGAGACTGCGGGATGGTCCGGCCCCACGAAAGAGTCATCATAGCGGACGCGGTACCTCCGAAAGATCTCAGCCCCGCGAGTATCACCTGGCATTACACCGAGGATCCCGCGCAGAACGCCAAGGACGCTCAGGTAAGACGCGCGCGGACATCACGGGAACTTGCACCAAAAAGAACAGACAGTAAAAGCAAGCAGCATCGTGGCGAGGGGGCCTCAAACTCTCACTTGAATCACTTGTACTATGGGTGTCGCGATGATATCGGACGGCATCTAATCTTCTCATCTTCGGATTTTTTTTTTTTTTTTTTTTTAATTGTAGAATATTCTTGGTTAAAATGTATGTAACCCATTGGTTAATGATAAATAGGTCAGTGTTTCTCATAGCAACTGTTGCTGACTATTGTTCTCTGTTTGAGTAATATCACTTGATCAAGCCTTTTCTAACGTTCTATACTACAAAATATGTCACAAAAGTATGTATGATTCGTGCTGATATTGTATCGGATCCATATCTGTATACTCAAGGCTGCAATATCGGTATTGTATCGAAACTATTTTGTAACTGATGAGGACATTTGAGACATTAAAAGGAAAATAGGGCTTCGTTGTGTGTGTGTGTGTAATCTGCTATGGATCATTCCCTATCAAAATGACCTCACTGGCTTTGGAAAATCTTGATAATTTTGTCATGATAAACTTTGCATTTGCCAATAATTTACCCGCCCTGATGTTCTTGCCAAACACGGCTCGGTTGTGAAGGCGGCGTGTGTGTTTGTGTGTGTGGGTGGAGTGTGTTGTGTGAGTGTATTTGTTTGTATTTGAGAGAGGTGAGAGCAGGGGAACATGGGCGAAACCTCACACCTCCTCTCCTCTGTAGACGGTGGAGATAGACGTGGGGGTCGGTGGGTACGACGACCGGCTCACCCAGCAGGACCACCACTTTGCCATGAGTGGGCGGAGCTTCGCCGTCATCACCGAGCACTTCCCTCAGCTGGTCCCAAAGGTAAACCGGCTGCAGCAGCGTGAGCCTCAAATACCCTCCCGAGCCACGTTGACGTCCATGCTTTGTCTCTCCACATGGGGGCGTCACAGCTCCTGCTGACGGCCACCGTCTTCGCCCGCATGGCTCCGGACCAGAAGACCCAGCTGGTGGAGGTCCTGCAGAGCATCGAGTGAGCGTCTCCAACCGTTTATTTACACTCGCTTGACATGAAGTTGTCTTACAGCTTTGCGTCATCTGCTGCTTGTTTGTTTACCCTCCAGTTACACCGTGGGGATGTGCGGCGACGGCGCCAACGACTGCGGAGTAAGATTCTGGGATTTCTGTGAAGCCCACACATTGAAACTATGATGGAAGCTTGGATTCGCTGCCAATGTGTTTGTGTTGTTGTTATTTCTTCTTTGTAGTTATGAATCTCTCTCTATCTCTCTGCGTCAGGCTCTGAAGAGAGCTCACAGCGGGATTTCCCTTTCGGAACTGGAGGCGTCGGTAGCTTCTCCCTTCACCTCGTCCACCTCCAACATCTCCTGCGTGCCGAACCTCATCAGGTAGCAGCGTCCTGTGTGTGTAGGCGTGTCCCCATACAACTTTTTTACCATACTGATACTGCAGCTTTGAGTATTTGCCGATACCAATATCGAGCCAATCCGATATCAGCACGAATCATACATGCTTTTATGACTTATCTTAGTATGGAATGTTAGAAAAGGCTTGATCAAGTGATATTACTCAAACAGAGAACAATAGTCAGCAACAGTGGCTATGAGAAAAACGGACCCGCTTATTATTAACCTATGGGTTACATACATTTTAACCTCAAACATAAGAATATTCTACAAATGAATACAAAATTAACCAGAAGACCCACAAAAATAACCTCAAAACCTAAAATATGTGAGATTTTAGATGTTGGCCAATATAATCTGATCTGATATTTTTTAGCTGATATCTGATATCAATATTGGATCGGGAAACCCCGAAGTGTGTGTGTCTATTCTGATTTGCAAGCTTTTCCAACCTCAGTTTGGAAATGTATGCAGCTGTTTACACAGTAGAAATAGTGTAAAAGTTCTATTTCATTTTAAAAAAAGATTCCAATTTGACTTTGTGATCAGGGAAATAGTTCAGTTTGAAAGACTCAAGAGTTTTATCCCTCAAGTAGAATTTTTTATTTATTTCTGTTTGTCCTCTTTTGTATTGGCACCTACTCCATGAACTGGCAGTTTTCTAGGAATATGACAAATGAAGAGTTTGCTAGATACAAAAAGTGTAAGCAAGTGTTGACTTTTGAATTTAAATAGGGCCTGAATATTTAAACGCAATCTCATTTGCCCACCTTGCTCACCTCAGCGAGAGAGTGTGTGTTTGTGTGAGTGTGGTTTGTGATTCTCTCTCCGTCCACAGGGAGGGCCGCGCCGCTCTCATCACCTCTTTCTGCGTGTTCAAGTTCATGGCTCTCTACAGCATCATCCAGTACCTCAGCGTCACCCTGCTCTACTCGGTAAACAACCACCCGTCTTTGTGGGCTCTCGGGGAAAAAACCGCTGCAAGTAAGGAGGCGACTACGGGACGGGATATGTTGATGAGCGGAGACGCGGAATCTCCGTGAGCGGCGCAGACGTGAGGAGCAAGTAGACGCGAGGCAGCGTTTAAATACATGTGGGAGTTTTTCCTTCACAAAGGCACGCGGGGGGAGAACGTGTGTGTGAGGGCTTTCAGTCGCTGTAGCAGAGTCTCGTCTTTTTATGGCAAAGACGGGAGGTGAAGCCGCCGCGTGACTGCGCTTCTTCTCCTCACACAGATTCTTAGCAACTTAGGAGACTTCCAGTTCCTCTTCATCGACATCGCCATCATCCTCGTCATCGCCTTCACCAGTGAGTATCCCGGTGGTTGTGGTTGGCTTTTTGTTGGGGGAAAACAAGCTCAGTGAGCGGTTTGTCTCCCAGTGAGTCTGAACCCGGCGTGGAAGAAGCTGGTCTGCAGCCGCCCCCCCTCCAGCCTCATCTCCGGCCCCCTGCTCTTCTCCGTTCTGACTCAAATCATCACCTGCCTGGTGTTCCAGGTGCTGGCCTTCCTCTTGGTACGGCAGCAGAGCTGGTACGAGATATGGACGCCTCAGTCGGAGTGAGTAGCATCTGCCACAAAGAGCTTCTAATCTGGGGCGTTTTCCTTTCAACCGGCCCCC
>CAESWR010001484.1:71970-82907 GCA_903171835.1 Mullus surmuletus | reverse complement strand
TTCATTGTTTTGCAGTATGTATATACGCCGCAAGTGTGTTTGGAGTGTGTTCATATGTGTTAATGGGATGTAAAGTTGATGATTTTGGTGTTACATTGAGAGGAGTGTTTGTCAAGTATCACTCAAAAGTTGAGGACAATTTGTAATAATGTATCAATATAATCGACATCAACAACAAATATTTCCGTGCCTCATTTATTATTTCTTATTCTATTTTAATCGGACACCATTGATTTCAATGTACATTTTTAGATAGTTTGCAGCACTTTTTCCAATAGTAAAGCACAAACTTTAGTAGTGGGAGTTAAAATCCCAAAGGTTACCCAAGGTCATTTTTTAGAGTGAATGAGGGTTGATGGTGTGAGTGGGGTGGATTCTATCTTTGAAAAGGGAGGACAAGAAAACAAAGCAAGAAAAAAATGGATGAACAAATGTTTGTTTGTGTAGCAATTGTGCGATTTAAAAAACAACCAAAACATCAGCTCAGTAAAGAGTTCCCGAATGAGGAGAAAAATGTGGCATTAACCAAACCATGAAAGATTTATTTACGGTTAGTCAATCAGCCTGTTAGATATTAGTTTCTTCAGGAAACTCCATGGACACAAAGAAGAAATCTGGAGCCCGAGGGAGGAACACCTAAAGAGGGCGGGAAGGTGCGGGGAGGAGATTCCTGTGAAGCATACCTCAGACCACCAGCTCCTGCCCCAACAGGCCCAGCACCAACACAGGAACGTCACTGGAGTTCCAAGGAGCCAGACCCCTGAGGTTGTTCCCACCCATGTTCAGCACAAATCAGCATCTCTTTGCCTTTTCCATGCATTCTCTTCAATATGGCAACTCCAACAAGTCATCTACAGTGATTCGATAGCGCCACCGTGTGGTACATTCTGAGTCTGCTGCTAGCTGATGAAGTCACAGTCACAGTCAAAGTCCACCAACAAGGACATTCCCAACATGAATATTTCAGTTTCAGCTGTCTGAAGGAAATAACGATATTATAATAAGAAAAACAAACAGATGTGCTTCCTTCTTCAAAATTTCCCAACTAAAAAAGTCAGACAATCAAGGCCCTCTTTGTCACATTGGTGGAATTCACACGGTCAAATTTCTCAGCGAACCGAAAACAGAGAATCTGAAGAGATGACTTGGGAATTAACAGGGGAAATTCAAAAAGAAATGCATGTATTTCGTAGAAGGATGTGTTTTCCCCAGAAGGACGTGTTTCCCAAGAAATCTGACTAAGGTTGGACTCATCATCTTAAAACTCTCCTTTTAATCAGAAATTCGTCTTATTCCAAGATCTATCGGATGTTGTAAAAGTCACTCATGTCCCTTTCTGAGAAGTGACAGTAAAGAACATCGTGAATGAATCATACAGACTTCTCTGCAAACACAGACGAGGCGTCAAAAGGCCATTGGTTGTTTTTTTGTGCCGAAAGGTCAAAGTTCCCAAATTGGGGAACAAAGTCTGACCAAAGAAAGTACACCGAAAGTTCAAATCCTGTGGTTTCGGGGCAGCGGTGGAAAGAAATAGTGATTGCACAAACGTAACTTCAGTCATATAAAAATGCGAGCCACAATGTTAGGGTGCACAGTTAGTGAATTCCTAATGGAAAATGGATCAAATTCAATGCTTGCATCAACTTCCAACAAGAAAATGCATGAAAACTGGGAGCAGCCAGCAGAGGTCCTCAGAGGCAAGGCTTTTGATTATCTCCTCTGAAAACTGGGGGGACCCTGATCTCTTCATAGGCAAGAGTACTACACATAAGTCTAAAAACAAAACCTATAACTGGCATAAGAAAAATTAAATTGCAGAACACAAATTAAAATACTAATGTCAGTGATTTATTTTGAGATGATTGTATCATATAATTTGAATTAACCCAAAAGGATTCGAGATTCAAGAGGTTTATTTATCACCTGCAAAACAGTGAAATAAGAATTGCAACAACTCCAGAACTGTGCAATGGCAAACCTAAATAACTAAATAAAAGTACGAGAGGCAGCCCCTAGCGCCAGGAACTGGGATTCAAAAGCTATCCTACCTCTAAGGATAAAATAAAAATATGAAAATATGAAAAATATAACAATATAATAACATCGTCTATACACTAAGGGCGTGGGGGGGGGGGGCAAAAAAAATGGTTGGAAAAAATGCATTAAATACAGTTTGCAGTAGTGGTAGTAGAAAAAAAGTAGATCACACAGATTTGAGAAATTCACAGAAATTTCATGGCGCAAATTGCACAAAGGCGGAATGATGCAAGGAGGGAAGCCAACGTCTGCACCTACACCGACTCATTAACCTTTTTTCTTCCGTGATCATCTTTTGCTAATACGATTACTGTATTTCATGAGGGCTTAATGCAGTGACCTTTAAATACTGGCGGTTAAGACAGGTCAGCAGGGGACAGATGGAGCATCTTAAATGTATAGGATGCCAGTAAGCTTATATGTGTAAACATTAGCCAGCTCAAGTATTTGTCCCCTCCAAAGAGCTTTGCCTGAGCCGCCTTAGGGAATGTGAGCTAACTGGCTCAAATCCTATTCCATCTACATTACTGCATGTATAGAGTACACGCATGCGCTGATCCACAGCAACAGCACAGGTTTCGATTTTTTGTCAACACTGAGAATGTGAGAATGTGCTGTGACAGCCAGACAATCACATTAGAAAATTGTATCAACAGAGGCAGCATTCAACCCGAGGGCTTCCCCTTCTATTATGGTCTACATTGGATTTTGAGCTGGGCCAAACTCCAAAGGTGCGAACGCCAGACATCCACAAAAAAAAAGAAATAAAATCAAAGAGCGGGTACCGTGATGGCGGAGAGGGAACTCAACTGCTGCTAAAATCGTTTCTGTTTCCGCGTTAACGTTTGTGGTCTTCCTGGATCATTTCACAACAGTCCCTGTGTCACACTGCCGTCTTCTTCACCTCTGATCGCATACATCCGGAATAATCAGCCATGTGAAGACAGATTTAAGTTGCAACAAGAAATAAACACCACAGAAATTGTGCTTACATACCGCACACTGAAGCAGAATAATATTCAAAGAGGGTACGGCTTTATTAGGAGTAGCGCGCTTCGCTTTGCGCTTCATTAGGCTCGTGTTAAGCACCAGAACTCAGTCATTTACATAGGAAATTGTACTCCAAATATTTGCATATAAGATAGAAAGAAAAAACTACTTCTATAATGAGAAATGAAACAGAAAAAAACAATTGAATGAGCTCAAGTGCAATGTTTCATTGAGTCCATGGGGTTCCATGCTATTAGGGGTGATTTGATTTGTTTTTTTAAAGTGCCCTCCAAAGACGCACTACATCTAATTGACCGAAAAACCATTTGAAGCTGCGTGTGTAATGTTTTGAAAGTAGCCGCAGCCACATCGGAAAACGCTATAATTTCACCTGATTGAAAGATAGGTCAAGTGGGACAGTGTATGTGAGGGTTGAAGGTTAGACTGGATTCTGGCTTGGCTTTAAGATGAGCCTGTCGAGGTATCTGATCCGCTAATCCTCTCGACTCTCATGAGCTGAGACGCCAAGCGCAGAAGCTGCTCGGGGCCCAATTGGCAGCGTCTGCTCGTGTCTCGGACCAGGAATCAACAGGAACACCAAAGAAATAGCAACGTATTAGTCTGTGGACTTTATGGAGTGTCCCAATTCAAACTCGGTGTGAGTTTGTTTACAACTGCAGCATCCTGATATAATTCAATACATGTAACTGAAGAGCCATCCTCAGAGCTTCGATGAAAGCTGAAAACATCAACATCACTCAAAATCCAATCTCTAGAAAAACTTCAAAATGCCTTCGTGACACTGACGAATAAACCCCAAAAAAGCAGGAAACTGTAAGATTACAGCAGAGGAGGGACATCCAGATGGCTGTTACTGGTTTAATTGGTTCAAGTTCAGGCGTGAGAATCTCGGGTAAGTGTATCAGTGTGAGCCAATCAGAGGATGTGACTCTCATTCATTCGCGTTTCGTGCAGCGTCTGTGATCAGGATAAGTGTTGTTGGTTTTTTGAAGTGGGGATATTTATTCTTTGCATCACCAGCACCAGAGATGGGGACTCAAGCCATTGTGACTTGTTTAGATGAGTTTAGATGAGTGTTGTTGATTTTGTGTTTTTAGTTTCAAAAATGTCTAAATACAAAATGAATAACAATGAAGGCCCATGCTGTTGAACAGAGAAACAGAAGTGGTTTTGTTTACATTGAAAGCCATAAATAAATAATTGTATGAACTTATATCTGTTTAGTTTTATTCCATGTATTTCACAAAATATCAGTAATTACAATGCAATGGATAAATTGGCCATTGACGTCAACTGACCGTTACTAATATCCATCACCTTCATCAGTTGTTTCACGGTGTTTAAATGCTCAGAAGGAGACGTGTCGCAGCAGTCTAGACGGAACTACTTTCTGCAACACCAAAATCGGGCACCAACTCCACTCACGGGACGCAGTGGGGGAAAAGTCACTGCTGATGAACAGCACTGATGGTGAGGATGTCATACAACTTCATATCCAAAAATCCGAACTATCCCTTTAAATACACCAAAAACGAAGGCCACCTCTGACGACCGGACTCAAGAGAAAAACAAGCGGCCTGCTGACATCAGACTCCACACTCACTGCTAAATTAGCCGCCACATCATCATGTCGTGTTGGTCACACTTTGACAAATCATGTGTGAAATGGTTGGGCCGTTGGGAGCATTTCCTGTGTAATGAGCGTCCCCCCCCCCCCCACGGGTGCTCCTCACAGAATCACATGAGAGCGTCGGGCTGAGCGCTCCGTCGGTGTTTCCTGCGCATCTATTGTCCTGATCAGCCTCTCATGTCTCCCTTTTAGCACTGGAAATGTGGTTCTTCATTGGAGTAATTGCACGGTTTGAAGATGATAGAGAACATTCGCGGAAAGGCACGTCCCACACACGCACACACACACGCACACACACACACACATGCAGATATATGAACATTTGCAATCCAGATGATCCTTGAAGCTGAAGTAATGAGATCAGCTATTTTTTTTTATTCGATGTGGCAGGATGTCTAAACTTCAATGTTTGCGGCTGCATCAATGCCTCATGTATTTAGCTTTGAGTGTGTTTGTGTGTTTGTGTGTGTGTGTGTGTGTGAGACCATATAAATTAATGTTTTGTATGGATAAACCGCCACTGTAAGTCATTACAAAACTAAGCTTCTTCCAACACCTGGATTGCTCTCTGTGCACAAGAAGACAAAACAGATTGTCGCCATGGGAACCAGATTCTCTCCAGCACAGTGCGTGGCAGCAGTGTACACCGGCGATGATATTTTATAAATCCACGTCAAGACTTGGACATCTTGAAGGATGCTGACAAATGTTTTCAAACATTTGTACGGAGCATGTATTTTAGATTTAGTGAGATACTTAGTTTTTAACTACCAGTTAATTACAGTTGTCCCAGTTAAAGTCAAGTTAAGTTGACGTCATTTTTAGAATCTCGTAAATATCAGATCATACTACATCAATCATATCTACTTGATAGCAGTTAACATCCTGTTGATAACAGGCAGTCCAGCTACATTCCAGTTAATAACAGTTAACATCATTTTATGCCAAGACAATATCAGATAAGTCTAGTTTATAGCAGTTAACATCCAGTTGATAACAGGCAGTCCAGTTAAAGTCCACTTAATAACAGTTAACATCATTCTTAAATCTAGTTAATATCAGATTATAACCAGTTAATAACAGTTGCTGCAGTCAAAGTCCAGTTAATAACAGGTAACATCATTTTAAGTCTTGATTATATCAGACAATAGCCAGTTATTAACACTTGTTCCAGTCAAAGTCCAGTTAATTAGCAGTTAATAGAAGTTTTTTTTAGGTCTAGTTTATATCAGATGATCACCATTAATAACAGTTGTCCCTGTTAAAGTTTAACTAATAACAACTAACATCATTTTACGCCTAGTCGATATCAGATAATAAAGAGTTAATAACAGTGGTTCCAGCTAAAATCCAGTTAATACCCAGTTAACATCATTATAAGTCTAGATAATATCAGGTAGTAACTATTTAAAGAAAATAACACAAATTTGTACAAAACAAAGAATATATGTGTATGTGCTTCCACCATATGGATTGAATGATGTGATAATGGCGGAAGTGGATGCGGTTATCAAATCACTGGTGATGACTGCAGGCAAATAAACAACAAAGCAAACAGTCGTCATGCGGAACGGAGGGAGAGGCCTCCTTGGCAGCTTCTACGCTTCATGGAGTGGACATGGGGGGGGGGGTCTGTGCGGTGGGGGGAGCAATAGGAGATGGCCACTTCCTCTATCATCCACTCTGTATCCCGATGTTAAGCTGAAATCAAGCAAAGCAACCCAGAGCAGAAGTGGAAGTGTGGTGGGAGGGTTCTCAGGGCTGCTCGTTTGAGCCGGCGGTCCAACAGGTGGTCAACTTCTCAGATTCTCCTCCGTGTGGGACGATGCCAAGTGCAGCAGGTGTTCTCCTACGCAAACTGCAGAGGGTTCAGGAGGTCAGCCAACACAGGGCTTAGGTAGAGTGTAACTCATGACCTGATGATCATCAGGGTTTTTCCAATCAAAACGCTGGAGGAACCTCAGTAGGTGCTATGAGGAAGCTTGAAGAACCTTTAAATGGAAGGGACATCAAATGTTCCTCGAGGATGTTTCTGCATTAATTCCCGTCCCCTTTATCTCGGCATCTCCCCTGGAGTCATGAAACTGAGACATCTCCGCCTTGAGTTCGCCAACAACAAAACTACAGCTGTTTGAGTCGGCGCACTCATGACAGAGGCCAGCGTTTACACATAATCTTCCCTCTGTTACGCAACCGAGTCCTATACTCTAAAAACCTGCAGGGGAGCCTCACCACCTGATCCTCACGCAACGTAATTATCACCGCACTTCCAAAGTCTAGTTTACTCGCTCTCAGAATATTATTATGTTTTGTATGTGCGGCCGGGGTCTCCTCAGGTCAAGGTACACGCCTCCTTGCCCCCGACCCCCCGCCCGCCCGTATACTCTGCTATGCACAGCACACATACCGTGTCACACCTGTTCTCGTGTTTTGCAGCAAAAATTCCCTGATAAGATGCTATTTATTTGGTCTCTTCGTGAGTACAGGGTATTTATACTTAGCAGTGTGACATTGGAGTGTTATGATCCTGGTCTTCTAAAGTGTTTCCAGTCTCTCGTTTTCAAATGTTATTCTTTTGTTTTTACATCAAACAAAAATGATAAAACCGCTATTATCATTAATCTTATCACTTGTTTCATAAGGAATATTAATTTATCCCCTCTCTAGCTGTGGTCTAACCACCATTACAATTTTGGCTCCTTTACAGTTGTTTTCGGAGAAAAATTGTGTTTTTCCACTTCAGTGTAAGTCGGCGCATCTCTACATCTCCCGTCCTCAAAGAAACGTTGAAATATTTCTCCTTGAGCCCTAAACAGACACAGCGAAGCCTCCACGTGGCAGACACATGGTTCTGATCATGAGACATAGGAAGCCAGAAATAATTCTCGGCTCCAAACACACACGGGCTCCGCTGCTTTCGTTGCCGTGTTTACTCCGTTTAGCAGAGGGTTGTGGATTGAAAAAACATTGTTTCTCCATATTTTGCACGGTGAATTGAACTGGAGAGGTTGGATCTTCTTGTTAGAAACATGACTAACTGCCCCAGTTTCTGACTGTTATTGTTCTGTTCCTGTCCTGCAAACACACAGCCGCTGGTATAATAAATAGAAGTATCCAGGGGTGGGAGGCGAGGGGATTGTGGTATGTCCCACACTTGCATCTCCAATTGGGTGGCGGTGTGTGTGTGTATGTGTGGGGGGGTGACAGTTTAAATCCCCAAACTCTCTCTTTCTGCTTCCTTAAACCAATGAAGAAAAGCTTGAGGTTATGTTGGTATATGATGTTTTATTTAATTGCTTGACTTTCCATTAAAAGAAACCCTGACAATTTCATGGCGTCATCAAAACATATAAAGCGACTTGATATTTCCACTGCCTTCTTTTGTAACTTTCCTTTTTCCCCGGGAGCAATAATTGGCAATTAGATCATTCAGAATATAATTGGCATCTGAAATATTTAATTTTAGCAGGAAATGAGGCATTTGCAAAACAAGAGCGTGCAGTGTTTGTAATTGTCCAAAAATACTCTATTCTTCTATAATGTAATAAACCCAGTCCAAGAGTTCACAACCGATTTAATTAAGCCCTGTTTGAATACTTTAAAATGAAACATCTGAGGGGGATTTTCACAGCTTGAGGAATTCTAATGCAGATTTTTGCAGTACACTGATTGTCATTGGTTACGTAAAGCAGAAGTCCACTTTGGTGTCCTTTATTTATTCATTATCCACCTTGTCTTGATAAAAGTGAGTCATAATAGAGAGGGATAAGGGGGTTAATTTTTCCTATTGGTAATTGGTGGTGATAAGTTCTAATTGATGAGGTCATTGCTCCCTTGTCTTACAATACGTGCAGCTTCGTCACATGAAAATCATTTTAAAGCAAATAAATGGTCAATAACTGAGAAAAAACATAATATGAATATGATGATAAAAAAGCCTAATTGACCCTTTACCTTAATTGTCCTTAACCTCGTTTCAACATGAAATTCTCCAGAAAAATAATTTCTGTATGTCTGGTTAGAGGTCAAATATGTCCTGATGACTGAGAGATAAGAGGGAGATTTCATAACGCAGATTGCATAATTACATTTACATTCCGCAGAAAATAGAACAAACTGCACTGTAATAATTGAGTTATTGTTTCGTATGGCATTCAAGTGTTGAGCTCAATCCTTCTCATTTGAGAAGAATGGAACCTATGGTGCCTCTGCGAAGACGCAGGCTTGAAAAAAGCCGCCGATAATGACGAAAAAGCCTATAGACAGCAGCATCTATCACAATTAGCTCCCTTGAAGTCATGTAAAGTTCATGGTGTCTCGATTCAGCATGCACGCGGTGTTCCCATCTGATTCAATTTAAAAGGAACATCTGAGTGTCACCCAGAGGACAAGCACAAAAATACAGGAAAATGACAAGCGGAAGCCGTGAGAGCGCTGCTGCTGCCCTCCAGTCTGAAAATGGAAATATAAATTAGCCATAAAGCACCGATTCGGCCTTAAACTCGACTCCTTCCACCCTCTTCTGGAGACAAGGACTACCAAGGGTGAAAAAGGTGATATCTAAGGAAAGGAGGGAAGGAAAAGGAAACGAGTATCGTAGACACTTTGATTGATTTTGCTTTTTGCAGGTTCGTACTTGCTGCACTACGGCTCTGTTTACTCCTGGCATTAGAATACATTTCCATACGCGTCTCAAGTAACCTTTTGTGATTGGTTTTCACTCCCCTGCTCTGCATGCAAATAGACGTGTGCAGGATTTCCGTTGGGGAAACAGGCCGAACGTGGCGCATCTACTTCCCTGCCTTCTTTCTAGAGATTACGAGAAGACATTGCTATTCAAGGGTAATCCAGGCAAAGCAAAGGACCCACAATGTTTTATTCACGAAAGCTGCGGCGCATCGAGATTTTCGCTGCAACGTGGAGAAGATGACTGATGAATGGGATGGGAATCTGTAAGCTCAGACAGACCGACAGACACACAGACAGACAGACATGAAGGCAGTCTAAACAAACAAACAATTCCACAAGGTCTCGGCAAGAATCAAGGTCCGGCGGTTTTGCCGGAAAAGACACAGAAGGACGGGAGCGCGCAGACTAAACATGCAAGGTAAGGGAGGACAGCGAGGGGCAGGTGGAACACGTTTGGGGCGGGGCTACAAACCCACAGGAGAGGGAGCACGCGAGGACACGAGGACGAGGGTGCTGATGTCATCATATTTCTGCCTCTCTCTCTCTCTGAATTGAGGAAGTTCTCCACGTTTTCTACTCAAAACTGGACTCTTTTTTTAGTCTGCAGACGTCTTTACAGCAAAGTGTGTCTTTAAAGGTTTCCGTCCTCTCCTTTTGGCTCCTTTTGGGAATGTGATCTCTCCGTCCACCCAGATCTCCTGTGGCAGGCTGTGAAATGTGTGCGAACCGTTCCACCTGGACGAGGATCACTCAGCCTGTCAAAATAATCAATAAATCAACTAATCGCATGATAAATGACAGCAAACACGATAATTTTGCCAGCGTGTTTGTTTTCCTCGTCTCACGCTACCAAACAGGCCGGATGTGAAGAGGGTTCACTCTGTGCATCGCTCTCAGCACCTGGGCGCGTTGGTTCCATAGGAATGAATAGAGTGAACCCTCCTGTCAGTCATCCAGACTCTTTGTGTCATTGGGGGGAGGAAAAAAGTTCTTGACATGCCAATTACAATGTTAAATACTGTTAAATGATATTTTATTGCTTTTTAAATTTCAATTATTATATCATCTTTACATTAGTTAAAAAAATGATCTCAAAATAATGTTGACAATGATATAGTTTATCGGCAAATAATTTGTGGGACAATATATCGTCCAGCAAAATGTGTTATTGTGACAGGCCTAAGGATCACCAGCTACACGCGAGGAAAAACAAACCCTCAAAAGTCCACAGACCCTCCTGTTTCCAGATGTGCGCCATTTATGATGTAACACCGGAGTCCCTGAACGCCCCTCTGCTGGAGAGATGTCATAATCTTTTGCAATACTGCGCGTTGGCGATGATGTGAAAGGGAATATGATGCCATCGTGGCTACAATGGCGGACCACGCCCCCCCCCCTGCAGACATGTGATGTTATTATGTTTCCCGGCTCTTGTCTTGCACCGTGTTGCTGCACCTCGAGGGCAAACTGATCCAGGCAGCCGACACTTACCGGTCCTGGAAATCTGTCACCCGCAGGTGTCGGGTGCTGGGCCGAGACGGCGGACCGTCCGACCGTCCAGATAACCCTG
>CAESWR010001484.1:10272-20832 GCA_903171835.1 Mullus surmuletus | reverse complement strand
CTCAGAATTAAGGTGCTTCTTTGAGTGGCCGTAGCTCCTGACCAGAAAATGCTAGAGGCCTGGAAACAGTGTCCCACCCCAGGTTTTGGGACGTGCTGAACGCATTGGTATTGGTCCCGAGTCTCTGCGACGCTCCGTTGCGAACATGACCTTTGACCCCTGATGGTAACCCTAATTTGGAAAAACTCGCCATAACTTGACACGCAAATGTGCCAAAGACACCAAACCAGCATCTACCCCCATATTTTCATGGCTGCCGAACACACTGGGCTTGGTCCCGAGGCTGTAGGAGCTTCCGGTGCTGAGATAGGCATGTTCAGACAATCATAAATAGGCTGTATCTCCGGAACGCAAGGTCGTAGGAGCTCAGGACCTAGCTCATTGCACTCGGGGTGCCCAAAAACCTATGGGTAGAACTTGGCCCCATGTCTCTACGACCTTCCATTCTCTGAACCCTAACCCTAGCGGGAGGCAAATTAGGGTTTAGAAACCCTAACCCTAACCCTAGCTCAGAATTAAGGTGCTTCTTTGAGTGGCCGTAGCTCCTGACCAGAAAATGCTAGAGGCCTGGAAACAGTGTCCCACCCCAGGTTTTGGGACATGCTGAACGTGCTGGTATTGGTCCCGAGTCTCTGCGGTGCTCCGTTGCGGACATGACCTTTGACCCCTGATGGTAACCCTAATTTGGAAAAACTCGCCATAACTTGACATGGAAATGTGCTATAGACACCAAACCAGCATCTACCCCCACATTTTCATGGCTGCCGAACAGACTGGGCTTGGTCCCGAGTCTCTGCGACGCCCTAACCCAGAGGAGCTCAGGACCCAGCTCATTGCACTAGGGGTGCCTGAGAACCTATGGGTAGAACTTGGCCCCATGTCTCTATTTGTCTCTATGTCTACTTTCCGTTCCCTGAACCCTAACCCTAACCTCAACCTTATCCTAACCTCAACCTAACCCTAACTCTAACCACTGACCCAAAATCAATGTTTTAACAATTGGGGACATGGACTTATTCCGCAATTGCACATGCCGTCCCCAATCAACTGGTCTTAAGTCGAGTGTGTGACCCCAATGTGGACATAAGCGAGTACACACATACACACACACACACACATGGGGAGAGTGATAATAAATGTGCGAAAATGTATAAATATAGTATAACATGCAAATCCAACACGCATCATACCTTATTCATCATTAAGAGCTTTATTTAACCTGACGTGTCTTTCAGTCTCTCACTCTGGATATTGAAAAGAAGACTTTGGAGGCCAAAGAAAAGCGCAAAGCACTCGACAAGGAAATGACAGAGACTATAACTGCGCAGGTAATGTGAGAAAACACACACGCACGCTGTTTCTGTGGCTGATTGTCACCCCAGTGGGAATCTTTTTCAAAAGCATCAATCGCAGGACCCCGCATCTCTCCTCTCAGATCGCGTTCGACAAGACGGCGGATAATTTGCAGCAGGTCGACCAGGAGACTCAGCAGATCATCCACCAGTGGGACAACACCATCAAACAGATGAGGCAGAGAGACGTGGACATGCAGCAGTGTGCGCTGGTGAGCAGAGTCCACAAGGGCCAGTGTGGAACCAAATCACGCCACGTTGACCTCCGTACCAACGCTCGCCTTGTCATTACAGCAACTCGCCCAGGACAACCAGAGCAACAGACAAAGGATTTCTATCACACGAGAGATGAAGCACTTGCTGCACACTCAGAGGAACGGCAACAAGGACATCGAGAGGAAGATAGACGTGGCCAATCGACAGTTTGAGCAGCTGCGCCGCGACTTGAAGGAACACGAGGACAAATGCAACAGCCTGCAGGACGAGGTTGGTTTGTCTCAAAGGCTCGACATGGAAAATGCTTCAGAATCTCGCTAACAAATATGTGTTTATAGATCTGCATCTGCAAAATTCTTTCAAAAACCTCACCTTGCTTTACATTACAAATGATCAAATCAATGTTCAACTTTTTGAAATCTATTCTTGACTAATGAACATCATATACATGCATGAGAAATCTCTCCTCTCTTCAATTCCTGGATTCAGTGTATCACGCAGCATGAAGATTTCTAACAGATTCAGGTTTTCAAGTTCTCCCAAGTATGGAAGATTTGAAACTAAGATTAGGGTGTTCGATTACTGAATGCCCTTTTACCGAACGCAGCTGGTGATCATAATGTCGTGATGTGATTTGCCAATTGGTTTAACAGTTCTTATGTTTGTTTTGTTGTTGTTTTAATTGTGTGTTTTATGTGGACCTATTTTGCTGCTCTCTTGGCCAAGACCCCCTTGCAAAAAGGTTTCTGAATCTCAGTGGGATTATTCCTGGTTAAATAAAGGTTAAATGAAAAATAACTAAAAATGTGTTTACAGATGCGTATTTCCAAAGACGAGCTGCACAGAGCACACTCTGATGTCAGATTGTTGACATCCAACATATCCCGGTCAAAGAAGGACATCAAGGATAAAGACGACAGGTCGGTGGATTCTAACTACCTGTCTTTGTCCACGAAGAGTTCCTGAAGTGCTGTTTGTTCGCAAACCTTCTCGTCTCAGACTCCAGCAGGCCAGGACCTACAACGCCGCATTGGAGGACAAGCTGAGCGAGGAGAAGGATTCGGCCCTGAGCGAGGAGGAGCGAGCCGCCCAGATGGAGAAGCTGCTTCAGGACGAGGAAGACGCCATCAAGGTGAGCACTGAGGTCTTCACCTCAGCGGCATCAATGGAGGAGCCGGCTCTCGCAACTAGGGCTGGGTATTGTTTAAACATTTTTGACACCAGTACCCTAAAAATGATACCAATTGAGTACTTCATTTGCTAGTTTTAGTTACTTCATTCAGAATTAATCATGCGAAAAAAGAAAGCAATCAGTTGTGCAAATGTCACCACTCCTGTCCAGTACATTTTGAAAAGTACTGAAATTACGCTTGTGGTGATTGGCTGCGAGTAAAACCATAGAAACAGTCTTTTTTTTTCTAGATCTAGGTACAAAAACAACAGATTGCAGGTGTTGTTTGACAGGCGCAGTTTTGTTACCACTTGTTTCGGGTCGATACCTGAAAGATGTCTAGTACCGATACCTAGCCCTGCTCGCGTCTCATCACTGCTGCGCTCTTTCCACCAGGAGCTGGACGTGCAGCAGGAACACTGCAGGGACCAGCTCTTCCACCACAAAGAGCACATACGCGTCCTCAGGATAAAGGAGAGGGACGCTGTTGCCCAGATTTCCAGGAACAAATGCACCATGGCCATCCAGGACAGCGAGCTCAAGAAACTGGAGAAGGAGCTAATAAGGCAGCAGATGACCGTGACGGCACAGGCAGGTTGACCTCCAAACACCAAGAGGCAACAAGTCCACCACTCACTTCTCTCACACGTGTGTTTCTGTCCCGAGTAGGAAACCCAGATCGAGATTTTAGGGAAAAAAGTGGCGCGGCTGCAGGACATTGATCAGACGGACGAGAAGAGGGAGCTGGAGATGAAGATCGCTGACTACACCAAAGAGATCAACGAGAAGAAGAAGACGGCTAACATGCTAGCGTACACGCTCAAGGAGTCCGAGGTCAGAGCGCCCGCCCTCATTCTTCTTCTTCTTCTACTCTCCATAAGTTTGTCTCACTGGTAGGGCTGCAAAATTCTGGGAATTTTCAAAGTTGGAAACTTTCTATGGGAATCATTGCAAATGAATGGGAATTTGGGTGGAACTAATATAAACTGCATTTACCTGTTCATATCCATGTATAAATACGAAACATTTTGGTTTGTTATAAAGAGACATGCATGCAAATGTCTGATGCAATATTTTTAAATGACATTTTAAATGAATTTTCAGGGAATTTGGGGGTCTTATTTAGTTTAGCTTCTCTTCAGGCCATGCTTTCTACTCATCATCTACAATGGCTGCTGTCTCCTTATGGCTGGTGGTCAATCCTCATGGCAACAAAACTCAGAAAATGTCCAATATACACAAGCTAAATTTCCCATTGAGATTTTCAGGAAACTTTCCTGAAATTTACCAGAAACTTTCCAACCCTTTGCAACCCTACTATCTTGTGATTTTGCCTCGGACAGGACGACATCAACAATCTCCGGCGGCAGTTGGAGAAGTCAGAGGGCGAGCAGAGAGACCTGACCAGCAACGTGGAGGAGCTGATGCTGATCAACAGCAGCATCGAGAAGGAGCTGAAGGGCCTCAAGGTCAAGAAGCAGGTACAGTTAGAGGAGCTTCACCGCAAACGGAAGCGGACGCGAGTCGCCGCGTCGGCCGCCACAAACCCTCGCTCTGTGTCGCCCGCCGTCAGGACAAGATTGTGGAGTACAACATCCTGAAGCTGGAGGCCAAGCGTGTGAGGGACCTGCTGTACAACAAAGAGGACACCGTGCTGTCTTTGGAGAGACGCAAGCTGAAGCTGCATAAAGCCGTGAAGGAGCGGGAGGACGACATCGGCATCTACAGAGAGATGCTCGGCAAGCAGCTGAAGATCGGCGAGCAGGAGAAGCAGAAGCTCAGGTGGAAACACACACACATCAACACTAGGGCTGGGTATCTGTACACAATACAAGGCCTGGGTATTGGTACGCAATACTAGGCCTGGGTATCGTTACTCAACACTAGGGCTGGGTATCTGTACTCAATACTAGGGCTGGGTATCTGTACTCAATACTAGGGCTGGGTATCGGTACTCAATACTAGGGCTGGGTATCGGTACTCAATACTAGGGCTGGGTATCTGTACTCAATACTAGGGCTGGGTATCGGTACTCAATACTAGGCCTGGGTATCGGTGCTCAATACTAAGGCTGGGTATCTGTACTCAATACTAGGCCTGGGTATCGGTGCTCAATACTAGGGCTGGGTATCTGTACTCAATACTAGGCCTGGGTATCTGTACGCAATACTAGGGCTGGGTATCGGTACTGAGTATTAGGGCTGGGTATCAGTACTCAATACCTTTCAGGTATCACCGAAACAACCCAGTACCAAGTAGTATCAAAACAGCGCCACTCAATACCACCAATCGGTTGTTTTTGTACCCAGCTCTAGAAAAAAAAGACTGTTTCTATGGTTTCACTCGCAGCCAATCACTGCAAGCGTAATTTGAGCACTTTCAAAATGTGGTGACTGATTGCTTTCTCTTCGCATGATAAAATGCATCAAGTGAAGTACTCAATTGGTATCATTATCATTTTAAGGGTACTGGAGTTTTTTTTTTAGTTACAGTGTTATTTGTGTCCCCTCATAACATTTTGATTCTCCCTCAGTATTGAACTGAATGAGAAACTGCCAAAGTTTGAGATCTTGAAGAAGCGCTATGAGGTTTTGTCCTACTCAATGGCTCCTCCTGAGGGCGAAGAGGACAATCCTCAGGTTTACTTCATCACAAAGGTGAGCCAGCGGGGCAAACACACACATGACGTGAAGTGTGTGTTCTCCTCGCCGCATTGAATCCCCCGCTGTGTTCTTCTCACCAGACAGCACAAGAGAAGGAGGAACTCAAGCGAAAGGGAGACCGTTTGGACGCCCAAATCCGCAAGATGGAGCTGGAGAACAAGGCTTTTGAGAACACCATCCTGCTGCTGAACTACAGCAACTTTGCCTTCAGAAAATCCCTCACCAAAACCACCGAATCCAGTGAGTCCGACACGTTGGGACGCTCTTAGCGGCGAGGTGAGCCGATGAGTCACGCGTGGCTTCTGTCTCAGGTCCAGAGTACCAGGAGAAGGTGGAGCTGGAGAAGCAGCTGCACACGGTTCAGGACATGCTCAAGCACAATAAGAGACACATCAAGGAGCTCCAACAGGACGCACAGGTGAGTCCCAGTCAGTACTCGGGTTGCAAAAGAAGTCTTTGAGGATGATGGATTTTATCATATGCAGGCATAATTTGTGCTGATAACAACGCAGAAGGTGGGAGACCATCTCTGTACCCTTTTGATTATTGTTAAAGATAATGATTCTAACAACATGCATGTTATGGATGTTAGGTGTCAGATACTACTAACTGAAAGTTAATACTATCTGTAAAGTATAGTCTGTAAAGTTTACTCAATATGCACAAAATTAATGTTGAAATAGCAGTAATTCGTGAATTTCCTGCTAAATAGAAGAAAACGACTTACCTTTGTTTGCTTTTTGCTGTCATTTTGTCTCTCCATTTACAGGAAACGGAGAGCATCTTGGAAATGTTGCTTCTGGAAGAGGAGGTTGAGAGAGAGAACATCCGAGAGAAGGAGTCGGTCATGGGAAAACTCAACAAGGAAATCATGTCCCTGAAGGAGAAGATCAACAGAGCCACAAAACAGGTCTGGTTTTCCCTCCTGGTTCCATTTTCCCCCGCGGTCACACGAGCTCACGTCTTGACTGGGATCCGTGCGTGCGTTGGTCCCGGCAGCGCTCCAAACTGACCAGAGAGATCCGCTCGTCCAGAAACACCAGGACGGAGACGTTCGAGGAGAAGGACGTGCGGCTGAGGGAGTCCAGAGAATTCGTCAAGAGCGTCACCAAGTTGCTGTACGACGCCACGGAGCAGCAGCCTCTCATCAGGGCGGCGCTGGAGACGGAGCTCCTGCAGGTGTGGAGGAACTCGTTGATGAAGCCTTCGGGCAATGCACTCCTCTTCTTCATCTTCTTTTCTTCTTCTCAGGTTGGTCTGCCTCTGCTGTGTCCTTCCTCCTCCTCCAGCAGCAGCCGGAGCTCCAGGACCAAATCCTCCCACAGCTCCTACACTGCCAGGTCGGTAGTGAATTGAGTTTGTGTGTGTGTGTGCGATTATCCTGGGTAATTACAATGAAAATACCTGTCTAAGGTGGTATAAAGACAAGATGAAAACAGTAACTGTACAACTGCATACAAAAAGTGGGCTGTTTTCAAGTGGCACTGGATCATTTACAGGATATTCATCATTCATAGATCATATGCTCATTTTCTTAATACCACGATTATCGTCAATACCGGTATATAACGACAGCTCTAGTGTGGACGCTTGATGTTTCAGTCAAAGCAGGTTCAGTGAAGGTGTTCTCCTCTCTGCTGCAGGTCGTCTGCGTCCTCAGCCAGCAGCAACAGGTCAAAGAGGACCTGATCTGCTGCTCCTCCGGTTGACAGATGCTGCTTTTGAACATTTTTGACATCGGCTGATAAAGACGAAACAGCACCAGGGAAGTTTCATTTTCTTTGTCAAGTTGCTCTCCAGGACTGGAGTTTTGATTTGTGTCGTGATTTTTCTCGGAAATAAAAAAGAAAACATACAGGATTCTTGTTTCTTATATATCTTTTTTTTCCCCCCCTTACATGAATTTGCTATGAACTCATGAAGACACACAAATTAGACATAACTAAATCAATTGTGAGCGCATCTTCTAGTTTAAAACCACAACAGGAAAAACAAAGGGACTCATTATGCGGCTGCCACGTCGATCGAGCATGGCAGGGGTCAGTGATGGCCCCAAAATGCTGAGTGAAACGGGTCCCAAAATAGAGAAAAGTGTTTAAAAAAAGACGTATATAACTATTCCAGGAATTCTTTTTCTTATTTTATCGCAATTATTGCAACCCAAACCCTAAGTTATACATCAAAAGGTGCACCTCAAGCCTCAAGTGCCTTTCGGGGTACCACTTTTAGTGTCCAAAACTGTTACCATGGCGATGCCAGCCGGAAGAAAACTTCTGCAGAATTTTTTTGCTTTCATTATTCTTGGATCGAATTACACCAAAATCTTATCCAGTGGTGTAGCTTTGTATCGTACCTACAATATCAGGGGGAAAAACTCATTCCACTGCAGTACTAATCTATCCAAGTCATCCGGGGAAATTGATCCTGCACGAAAGGGTGTATCGTGTACGTGCATCTCTCTTGTCTTTGTGCTCTCTTATTTCCGTGAAATGGAGAACACCTTGGAGAGTCTGCTCCTTCCAGCTTGGAAGAGATAAAAAAAAAATGGAGCACAGATACTAATCGGTAAACTGAAAGGAAAAAGAAAATCAAAACAAGTTCAATGTTCGCTCCTAAACAGTAACAATACTTCAGCAACGTGAGTGTTAATATTTAACTTGAATACGGCCACTGAAGTGAAATCACGTGCCAGTTCGGGAAAATTTGTGTCCAAAATTTGTGGTGCAGCGTTATGCTTTTCTCTCTTTTTCTATTAAAAACATATTTACTATTTGACTTGGAAGGCAGGGTTTGGGCTTTTGAGGACATTGGTGCCACAAATTTCCAAGTTCAAATCACTTGCGTTGCTTTTTCTTCTATGTCACTGTTTATTTTCCCTTATCTTTACGGCACACTTTGGTTCCGGGCAGTTTTTGTTGACAGGCCACACCTTCACAGCACAGGTGCCACTTCCTCGTGAAGTTGAGAAGTTGCCCCGAGGCTCAGGTGAAAGCAGAAGCCCTTTTTCCCACGACAACATTTCCCAGTACGCAGCTTCACCATGTCGCCGCTGATGCTGCTCGCTGCGTGTTTGGTCTCCTTTGCTGCGCAGACGACACCAGGTAAGGATGAGCTGCAAGATGTCTGAGGTTTCTGTAAGATCTGAGGTTTCTCCTCGACCTGGACGCCAGAAGACTTCTAGGCGCTGGTGGAGCTCAGGTTTAGTCCAGAAGAAAAACTCAAATCTGATATTGGATATTTGTGATTTAAAGATTTTAGAAATGATGATGATGGTGGCCAGGTATCTGATTACCACTGCAGTCTTTTAACACATCGCCTGCTGATACCTGAATAAAGATGCAATGAGGGGGTTTTGGAGAAGACAAAGCGGTGTAAAAGTGGAGCCAAGCAGCTGAAATGGAAGAAAAACTCAAATATTTTCTGGTCCGTCGTGTTTTCACAGTTCTCTCCTTTTCTACAACGATGCCACCTGTAATGCCGTCTCAGCAAATGAATACGCTCCCGCCCACTAATTCAACATCGGGTGAGGACGATCTTCTGTCTCTGTCAAAAAATGTGCGTTTCTTATGTTCCTCCACAAGTTTAATTGGATTGTTCTTAAAAGAAACGCGTGTTTGTCAGGTTTGGTGATGCTTCAAGTTGCTGTCCGGTCGTACGTCGAGCTCAACCAAACCACAGTTGCGCCACTTTTAGGAAAGGTAAGCCACGCCCACAATGATCTGGACAGCTTCAAAGATGGGATTTGATGAGTTTTTTTAAACTTTTCTTGTGACTTTCAGCTCCATGAAATCATCCAGGCTCAAAAACCGGGTCTGAATTTCACCCTGAGCGTCAGGAACATCACTAGAGTCTGAAGGCCGCTCAACTCACAGTGTGTTTCGTCACTTTTCAATTGTTTTCCTGACTGACTGAGTTTTTATACAGCCTCCCTCTTCGACCTTTTTTCAAGATTTTGTTTTTACTGTAAAAAATCTGGCAAATTTAAAATGCGAGATAAATGATAAGTAACTTTGCACTTTCTTTTTACAACGTTATTTGATGTGTATAGACATTTCAGAACTCTTAACTGTTTTATTGCACTGCATTTATGAACTCTTTATATTGAATAAACAGCTGTAAAAACACTACCTGAGTGGTTTCTGGTTTCTTACATTTATTTGCCTTTTACCTTCTGTGGGAATGTCAGCGAGGAAGGAAGATAGCAATGCAAAGTAAAAGTACACAGACCTGCTGATATTTCACAAGACAAACATTGACTCAGTTTCAGATGAATTTATCACCTCTTTGTTGTATGTTGCTAGGCACACAGTGGAAACGTTGACGTATACAAGTACACACACGCATGTGATCAAACTTATTTTCAATGTTAATATCTTCACTTTGCAAATGGCCCAGTTTCTGAGTTCCTGTGTTCGTATTTGCATGTGTGTGTGAGGTCTCTCTCTCTCTCCCTCTCTTTCCCCCTCTGCGTCTCCATTCCATCAGTGTGAGGTTACAGAGATGTCACCGAGCCCTGCTGGAAACATGGCCATCGGATTTATGGGGTTTTTCGGGTTATCTTTTGTGATTTATGCAGGAACGTTGGTCCTGCTCGCCAGCACCAAGGAGCTGCCAGCCGACCTCCACCACCTCCACCATCCAGCGGCCCGGTCGGAGTCCTCCCTTCTCAGCCCCACGGTTCTCATCGCCATCCTGGCTCGCAACGTGCAACACAGCCTGCCGTACTTCTTGGGATGCATCGACAGACTGGACTATCCAAAGAACAGAATTTCCATCTGGTAACATCCAACTTATTTGTTGACTGACTGGTTAGTTAAGACATTTTTAGATGTTATTTAGAAGAAGTGGTAAAAGATGGAGGAAACTGTGTATACCTGCGTGTACTATTGCTGGTTAGTTGCGACATCATACAATGAAATCAGAGACTTTAGACTATTCTAACACCCCTGTCTGAAAAATCATTGGTGACATTCTGCATTATGGCTCAACAAAAACAAACCGTCCTCAACAATGTGAGAAAAAAGAAGGAAAGAGGTGACATCGGTGTTGAGAAATGCTCACTGTGATCTCAGGGCGGCCTCGGACCATAGCGTGGACAACAGCACAGCGATGCTTCAGGAGTGGCTCAGGCGAGTGCAGCATCTGTACCATTCGGTGG
>CAESWR010001483.1:137007-157670 GCA_903171835.1 Mullus surmuletus | reverse complement strand
CATCTTTCATCCTCGTCTCTCCTCCCGTCCTCATCTCTCGTCCTCGTCTCTCCTCCCGTCCTCATCTCTTGTCCTCGTCTCTCCTCCCGTCCGCATCTCTTGTTCTCGTCTCTCCTCCTGTCCTCATCTCTCGTCCTCGTCCTCATCTCTCGTCCTCGTCTCTCCTCCCATCCTCGCGAGCTTGTGATACGTCATCAGTTGGAGCCCAAGCACGATTCCAATCCTCAAGTTGGCATCTGACCGAGCAGAGACCAAATCCCCGGATGTCAACTTGATCCTCCCCGATCCTCCCACTTTACCGAGTCTACTCCGGAGCTGGCTCTCGCAGACTTTTCACAGCAAAGTACCCACAATGCTTTTCACCGCATCCAGCATAAATGAGAAGCATCTCGCTGCGTACCTTTTTACACATGGATAGGCATCCAAGAATGGCGGAGGGCACGAAGAACCGCGACAGCACTTCCGAGACGACACACAATTGTAAGTTCGGAAATAATTACTTCCGCTATTGTGCCGCTAAAAACAGAAGAACCAGGACCTGCTGGAGCTCCTCAAAGAACAAGCCCAACGTGACGAACAGCAGCACAGGGAGGAGGTGAAGAGAGAGGAGGAGAGAGAGAGGGCAGCAGACCAGGGAGGAGGTGAAGAGAGAGGAGGAGAGAGAGAGGGCAGCAGACCAGGGAGGAGGTGAAGAGAGAGGAGGAGAGAGAGAGGGCAGCAGACCAGGGAGGAGGTGAAGAGAGAGGAGAAGAGAGATAGGGCAGCAGCGCAGCGAGCAGAGAGATACCTCTCTCTGTTTGAAAAACTCGTGGACAAAATTTAGTTTGCTGTTCAAAGCATGTTTTTATGAAGTGGTGGTCCCATCCTGACAATTTCTTTTGGTGGATTCATTACATATTTTTATTTTTGGCCTCTTTTCTTTCTCAGGGAATGTTTATTTTGCCCAATGTTGGACCATATCTATTTAGTTATGTTTGTAGTGATGGTGTTTTGATTTAGTTGGGTTTTTATTCCTCTCAATATTCACAGTCTTTCACAGTCCTGCACAGATATATCAAATGGAAACTGTGCTTTGTGGATGCTTTTTATTATTATTGCACCACATGATGTCCAACCTGCACGGGCTTAAAGACGCTCATAACACTGAAGTCAAATGTAGATAAACAAAGATATGCCAGAAACAAAAGAAGATACATAATACACCATAGCTGCACATGTTTGGTCTACAATGTTGTAGACGGTGCCTGGCGACCATGATCCTATGTAATCATGTAATGTAATGATCATATGTAATGATCATATGTAATCATGTAATGTAATGATCATATGTAATGATTATATGTAATGATTATATGTAATCATGTAATGCAATGATTATATGTAATGATCATATATAATCATGTAATGTAATGATTATATGTAATGATCATATGTAATGATTATATGTAATCATGTAATGTAATGATTATATGTAATGATCATATGTAATCATGGTCGCCAAGACATGCAGGCAGCTCATTCGGTTCATTCAGCTATTGTCTCTGCTGACTTCACCAGCACTCAGGCAAACCTCCTCCTCCTCGCCGTCAACGCCATCAACGCCATCCTCTTCATCAGGACGCGGTGGGTCCTCCTGCTCCCCATCCTCCAGGACGTCTCCTGCTGCCACACAGATGTTGTGAAGGATGCAGCATGCAGCGATGACCTTGGGGGCGAAGAGAGGCCTGACTTCCAGGGCCCGGAGGAAAATAGCGCCCCAGCGCATTTTCAAACACCCGAAGGTACACGCGAGGATGTTCCTTCCTCTGGCGTGTGGCCTGTTATACCTTACCTGAACTTGGCCTGTGAAGCAGAAATGACATAGTAAATCTATTTTGTATTACAAAGTCACCAAAGAATTGTGTGTTTCTCATTAGTTCCTTTTTAGTGGTGGGGACAGGAAACTCCTCAATAGCTGAAACGTTGGCATAAACAGGCCGCACATGACCCTGACCCACAACTTTTCCAAGATATGTGACCGTAGCTTTTGCCAACTCACATTTTGCCAACTCACATTTTGCCAAGTTTATAGTCAAATTTCCATCCGCTAGACGTTCAAACAAAGCACAAATGCGACTTAGATGATCCTTCCAGGTATTACTGTATATCACCACATCATCTAAATATACAGCGCAACCCTCAAGTCCATTAACGATCATATTCATGAGTCGTTGAAATGTAGCTGGTGCATTCCGTAAGCCAAAAGCCATGACTGTATATGAAAACAGGCCAGATGGTGTTATGAAAGCAGATATTTCCTGAGTTCTTTGGGTTAATGGCACCTGCCAGTACCCTTCTAATAGATCGAATTTGCTCACATACTTTGCTGCACTAACTTGGTCAATACAGTCCTCGACAGCAGGCAATGGGTAGGAATCAGGCCTCGTTACAGCGTTTACTTTGCGGAAATCTGTGCAACATTGTGAGGGCTCGTCCGATTTTTCTTTGTCTGGTAAGTCTTTTGATGTTGTATTAGTTATTTTTTTGTAGTCTGCTGGAACTAGTACTATTTGCGTCACTTCTATTTCATGCTAATATGCACTACTAAAGGTTTGGGCCTTGCCTTTTAAAGGAGAATAGAGTGAATTAGTATTAAGTTGGGCTATGGATGACTTGAGGTGGTAGTCTGGTTATTAAAGTGGCTAAGTACTAGTTTTGGGAGGCCTCATAGTCTGGAGTTTTGGTTATTGGTTGTGATGGAGATCAGTTTGTCTGTGTATGCATACGTTTGTTTAGGGTTCTTGTATGGTTAATTGCTTAGTTTTGCTCAGTTGTGCATATAGGTAGGGCTGTTATTGGGTAAGGCTGGAGACAGTTTTGGAAATTGAGGGCCATGGAGACTGTTGATTGTTTGTGGTGCACATGTTAGAATTTGATCTTTTCCTGGTAGGATGAAGAAACGTTTCTCCTTTGGGATTCGTTCGTAAATCTTGATAGTGTTGCAGGGAAAATGGGTAGAGCAGTTGTCTCGGGGGCACATCCCTAGATTCGAGGGGGTTGCTGTTTTTGCAGTTGCCTTGCACGTTCTAGTGGTTTGTTAGTGCGTAAGTACCCACTGTAAGTAACTGCATGAAGACTAGGGTTGAGACTAGTACGTTTTTGGTAGGTAGTTAATGGGAAGGCTCTAATTTTTACTGCACCTCAGGGATCAATATTGTTCTGTTATGGCTACTGTTACTGGTTTTGTTCAGTCTCCATCAGATGAACTTTTGAATAGTTGTACAAAGGAGCAACTCTTGAAGCTTGTTGAGCATTATAAAGTCGATATTGGAGAAAAACGTTAAAGGAGGACATTAAAGGGTAATTGAGGGCAGCTTTAATGGAAAATGTGTTTTGCCGACTACATTTCAGTGTCCAATTGCCAGTGTTGGTGAGTTTGTGGGTTCTACTACAGCCGCTTTAACCTTTGAGCAGCAAAAAGAGCTGTTGCTGTTGCAGATGGAGAGGGAGAAATTGGGCATAGAAAACGAACGGCTAAGGCAGTCTCTGGAAAAGGAAAAACCGGAGTTGCAGAAGTGCAGACTAGATCTAATTAAAGCACGTAGGCTATCGGGTGATGCTGGTGCAGGGTGGTCAGAGGAGTCTGTAGCATCGGGTTTACAAAGGTTGAAAATGTTTGACATGGTGGGCAACTTGCGTTTCGTACCAAAGTTTGAGGAGAGAGACCCAGACACATTTTTTTCCTTTTTTGAACGTGCCGCCAATGCGAGAGGTCCCGGGTTCAAATCCTGGACGACCCCCATTTTGTCACAACCTGACTCAACAGTAGGTGACAAAGGTAGGAGACCACACGTAGTATGTAAGTCATACAAATGGTTTTAATTAACTCAATGAAATAAACAATATAATTATGTCCATCAGTCAATCAGTATGTATGCAATGTCTGTGTGGGTGTGTGGATGTAGGACACAATAGAAACTGCAGGTGGGATTTATCGCCACCTGAGCCCAGCCTGCTCAGGTGTGTTGCATCACTGATGACTCAGCTCCACCCCTCCACTTCCTGAAACAAAGGAAATACACAGCCAACAGAGGACAGATCAGGATCAACCCTGAGGCCATCACACTCCCCCTGATAAAAACAGGGTTCCTACCCTGAAGAAGCAAATGCCTTTATTGTCTGAGCAGTCTGCTATTTCGGTATCAGTCGGTACGTCAAACAGCACAAAAGCATGGTTTGGGTCTAAACGTGTCTCACTGCACCAAGTATTAAGCTTAGCAGCTAACTGGGAGTCAGTCTGTGAGGTCATAATGCTAAACTAGGCACTGAAATACTTAAATGCACTTAACTGGAAATTAAATTCTTACTGTAAGGGAAATTCTAACAGAAATAAATGAATGAGAATTATCCCAGCGGTGCCTCCATTTTGTGTAGCGCTTTCTGTACCTTACCCATTAGGCAGCACCCTAGATTCGTGAATACTAATTCCCTTTGTGAAGTTAGTTAACTCTTTTCCTTGCTTTAAGTTCACCTACCGTTTTAATCTCCCTGCCGTGCCCCAAAACTGGTTTTAGACCTTCTATAATAACAACGAATCAAAACATTTATGCATAACAGGAATCACTGCAGAAGTTTTTACTGTTTTAAGGGGTCAATTTACTGACACAGGGCTACACAGACAAGGCACTTTTTGCCTATCAACTGTGCAGCTCGCTTGTGTTTTGTACAAGGTGTGTGCGGGTGAGAGGGTTGGTCCACTTATCTGACTGTAACGGTTCTGGGGGGTTGTGAGAGGACAGGTTCCTCTTTTCCAGAGTCATTGTACACAAGTTTTAGATCATGGCATGTCCCTCTGTCACAACCTCTGATACTTTTCTGACGTTTTCTGCCCACCCCTGCTCTGCCCCCTCCTGCCCAATCTGTGTCACCACCACACTTAAAGGCATGGTTGACGATTAGGTGGATGATAATGGTAATTACTGGTAAATGGTAATGGCGGGTAAAATAAGGTGACTAACTTGACTTGACTTGCCCAAGAAAGTTGACTTGAGACAACTCAGACTCAGACAACAATATTGCGCGAGTCTAGTGCAAAATTCCCAGCCTGCTTTCTTTCTTCCTTTTGTTCACGTTTTCTTTCTTTTGACATGATGTTGCCCTCGGAATATTTTACGGAATATTATACATATTATTTCCATCCATCCTTTTGCTTGTTCGTGCAGTTAACAGCACAACTCCTTGCCGTTGTCAAGGAAGTTTGTAAACAATGAGAAATGAAGTGCATACCTGTGATGACGTCGCGCAGAAAACTGTCTCTACCCACTTTACGTTGACTTACGCAACAAAACTTCTTCACACCACAAAAATGCCAATACTGGCACTCACAGTGTGAGTCTGCAGGGAGGGGCGGCCGCAGACCTGCAGCACAACGCTGCACTATATATGATGGCTTCAACTCTCCAATCTAGTAGGACAATCACTTGTCTGCATGTGATGACGACATAAAACAATGCACTAACAAAGCAGGAGGCCGTGCTGTGCTGTTAGTGAATGCTTAGCGTGTTGGCATGCAAGCAGAGCGTACTTTTTTCTTGATTGATTGAATTGACCAAATTCTTGGAATTAAGAGGCAGAATGGGTGTGTGTGACGCTCCGCTGTGGCAGTGCAGTGCCGATCATGACCACCAGAGGACACTGGACAAACAGAAAACAACAGAAGGTTTTAAGCCTGAGGTCTGACCTACCAAGCTGGATTTGGTCTCAGCCAGATCACTTCTGGATAACCTCTAGGTTTTCCGCACTACGAAGATGGATCTCTATTTATCCGCGTACATTGCCCTGGTAACTTACTCAGAAGGCCAAAGCTGCTCTGGAGCAGGTTATGTTTCAGGATAAGAGTTCTGTATGAACATTATCCGGAGTATAAAGTCTTCCGGTGCTGGCCTCTGCTCTGCCCAGCTGGATCTGGTCTGATTGAGGTCACTTTGGGGTCAACTCTGGGTATTTTTGAAGTTGGCTCTCTTTTTATCAGGGTACGAAAAAAAGCTTTTTGCTCCAAAATACAACATGCGTTCAAAAGAGATATCCATTTGCATCACCAATTCTTGGCTGTGAAAAAGTCTGACCTTGCAATCACCAGCCACTATTTTCCCTCCCGTCGTATAACGGCGCACACCATCGTTAGTTGTTTCACGGCGTTTACATGCTCAAGAGGAGAACGCTGCAACGCATCTTCTCTCGCATCACAGCGGTCTCCTTCCGCCTCCTTCCTCCAGCTCAACGAGAGCCGCTGTGTTATCACGGCCTGATGAGGATCACGGACTGCTGAGGATCACGGCCTGCTGAGGATCACGGCCTGCTGAGGATCACGGAGTGCTGTGGATCACGGCCTGCTGAGGATCACGGACTGCTGAGGATCGCGGACTGCTGAGGATCACGGCCTGCTGAGGATCACGGACTGCTGAGGATCACGACCTGCTGAGGATCACGGCCTGCTGAGGATCACGGCCTGCTGAGGATCAAAGCCTGCTGAGGATCAGCGCGCGTAAAGAAAGAACCCATTTGAGCTGACTGACGTCTCTGTTGTCTGTGCAGTAACCCGCGGTGACCAGTGGAGCCGTCACACGTGGACAAGCAGAAGTGCATTAATGGACGATGAGAGACGTGTTGAAGAGAGAGAGAGAGTTCAAACATCGCTTTGATTCTCCGATGAAATCTGTGTGACATGTTCAGATGTCTGTCGGGGGACCAACGTGCATCCACATCTGCACGAGTGTGATATTATAGTGAAGCCACTGAGAACTTTGAAGTCTCATGTTTGATTCGCTCTGTAAGTCGGTTCACGTTTCTGGCTGAACAGAGGAACACCTTCAGCCAGAGACTAATTGCTCCTAAATGCACCACTGAGCGCCACAGGAAGTCATTCTTACCTGTGGCCATTAAACTGTATAACTCCTCTCTCTGATTATGGGACTCATATGGCAATTTAAAAAACAAAAAACAAAACAAACAATATAAATATTCATTCTCATTTCATCTATAATGCTATAACAATTTCATTTTACATTGTATATATTTCAGATTGTATTTCAGATATATTGTATACTTGACTGCTTATTATTTATTTGTATTTTACTGGCTACTTTAGATCTTATTTTATTGTATTTTATTGTATAGTATTTTGAACCTCTACTTTAATATTTTATTTCTATTTACATTTTCATCTTTATCGTTTGTTTCCATCTCTACTTTGCACGGAGCATTGGAACGAATACAATTTCCCCCTGGGGATCAATAAAGTATTCTGAATCTGAATGAATGTCACACACAGCGCGTTAAAGTAACTAACCTTTAAGAGTTCCTGGGGACGTTTTTTGTCCAGATGTTTTTTGACCATTTCGAGGGTCAAAATCGCTAAACAAAAAAAAGAAAAAAGATATCTGATATGTATCTTTCAGGCTGAAGCTGATTAACAAGACTGACTCATTTCAAGTTGGAAAAAATATGAATATATGATATTTTTACAGCAGTCTTTTGGAAGGAGACGCTTTTTGTCCCCAGGAACTAATAAGAGAGTTTGCTATAAAAATCTGTCACTGCAGAAAAAATCAGAATGCCTCAAATTCAATGTTGCTGCTAATCATTGACCATCTGAGGCTCTAATAATAATAATCATTAAATCCTCCTTGAATTGCATTTAATGGAAATTATTTGAGTTTTTTTTTTTTTCAATTAAAATACTGTGGAGTTACGTAAACAAACTGGTATTTTAGAGGGTTAAAATCCCCCCAAATAATTATTATAAGATATATATATTTCAGGCTGTAGTTGATTAAAAAGTGACTCATTAAAAATGGAAAAAACATGAATATGTTATTTTTACAGCAGTTTTTAGGGAGGGGACGTTTTTCGTTCTGAGGGACGATTGAGAAAGTTTTGTTAGGGAACTGTTAAGGGCAAGAAGAGTTCTGATCTCATGCTCCTTTTCAGGGTTCGATCTGAGTTTATATGAAAGAGTCAAATACATTTGTCACCTGGAATGAACTTTAACACTCTTCTGAAAACTGCGCACTTTATTTTGTGAAGCAGTGCACCAATGCAAACTGTGACCTTTGAACCCGTCCTCGGGCTGCTTCTCTCCAGCTACTTGTCGGGGGACAAGATGCAGCGAGACCTTCTCATGTGTTCTCTGTGCAGGACCAGAGTGGGCAGTAACGAAGTACATTTACTTAAGTACTGTACTTAAGTACAGATTTTGAGTATTTGTACTTCACTTGAGTTAATTTAAAAAAAAAAAACTTTCACTTTCACTTGACTACATCTGTATGACAAAAATCGTACTTTTAACTTCACCACATTTCTGTTAAGGCTCTCGTTACTTTTAACTTTCAATAAACTAGGTCTATCCTATATGGAAAGTCTGCCCCCCCGGCCCCCCTCTCTTCTAAAATGTGATGGTTTGTTCGCAGGTGACAGCCTATCACTAATCAGGGTTGCGTCACATCTGTGCGCTAGGCTATAAAACCAAGTTCAACGTCTAACCGTTCTCTTTTCCTAAATCGACAGCAAGATGGAGGGAGACGGAGACGGAGATGAAGGCGGATGCCCTGTCAAGTACTCGCACCCATGGCCGTATCTCGACAAAATGTTTACGTTTTCTGAACGGATGAACGATTCCTATCGTTTTAAATGCGTGCTTTGTTTGTAGTCCATGTAGTCTTGTTTTGTTTACAGTATAGACAGGCAACCATTTTAAGTGATGGGGAGTGAATTTGTGCACCTATGTAGACTTGTTTAGTTTTCTTAAAATGGTTGGCAGTCTATACTGTAGACACAAAGTGATGGGGAGTGAATTTGTGCACCCATGTAGACTTGTTTAGTTTACTTAAAATGCTTGGCTGTCTGTTCTGTAAACACACAGTGGAAAGGGAATTTGTGCAACCATGTAGTCTGTTTTGTTTCCTTGAGATGGTTGGTTAGATTTAAGCATGAAGTAGGCTGTGCTACACACACCCCTACCTCACTTACCCTCAGAAACCACGAGCCACTGTTGGACCTGTGGTGTAAAGTTGCTTGAATGTTACTTTCATAGAAAATAAACATTTTCTTTCTGTCAGTTGGGTTTCTTCATTCTGTAACATTCTATAGTTCCTTATTCTGCAGCTTATACAAGCTAGTCAGGGGCATGCATTTAAGTGTTAAACCGTACACATGTAATTTCAAATTGTACTTTAATACTTAAGTATTTTTAGAGGCAAGCACTTCAGTACTTTCACTTAAGTACAATTTTGAATGTGCAACTTTTACTTGTATCGGAGTAACATTTGACCAGTAGTATCTGTACTTTGACTTAAGTACTGAAATTGAGTACTTCGCCCACCTCTGTGCAGGACGAGGTTCTATCAGAACTCTTTTTGAAGTCAAATAAAATGGCAGCACCCCCCGGCTCTCTTCATCCTGAGCGTGTTGATGATGTCACTGTTGTCGCACCATCACCGTGTGTCAGACTGGGCGCCGCTCATTCAATGAGAAGTTGTTATACTTATTATAATAAGCGATGTTGCCTCTGCCATTTCTCTCTCTCGCTCTCTCACACTCACACACACACGCACACACACACACATACAGAGAGACATTGGCCCTCATTTATCAATCTACCAATCCCAACATACGAATGATCAGGTCTCGATAACTGCGGCGGCTGAAATTGACTTGTCATTAACATGTCACACCTTTAAATATTCGTGGTTCAGAGGCCACGCCCACTGAGGTCAAACATGGAGAGGAGAGATCTTACGGAGAAGCAAAACTTTTCCGAGATGGAAATCGATCACCTCACGTCCGAGGTGGAGGTAAATGAGGACCTGCTCTTTGGAAGCTTCAAAACTGGATTCAAAGTAGGCCGAAAAACGCTGTCTGGAAGATCACAGCATCGCTGTGGACGAACGGACTCCGGCTGTGGTTTGAATAAATGATGAGTCAATAAGTCCTAATGATGATAAATGAATATGTCATCATCCATAGCCTAAAAACCTGCTGCCTTTACATTTAGGTCAAGAAGAAGTGGTCAGGCTTGAAGCCGCCAGAAAGAGTGGAGGTGGTTCTGAGTGCGACAGAGGAGGGAATCTCCTCAGCCATCGGATCACAGTCCCTCACTGGTATCAGTGGTGGTGGAGGAGACACGGAGCCGCAGCAGAATGGACTATCAGCTGTCAGGTGCACATTTGTATTGTTTCGTTAAGTGCCGTCTTTGAGTGGCGGCGCGGTGGCACGGCGGCGGTGGCGAAGTCCCGCCCCTTCCTGTAGGCCCCCATGGGAGCTATGAGATCGTAAAAAATGAATGGGTTTCAATGGAGAGGCGGCTATATTTTCTGGTCCCAGTGGTTTTCTGCCCCTCATCACACACACGATATTTGTGGATTTATTGTGCACTTGCTTCAGTTAAAGCCTGTAGAGAAACACGATGAGAAGGACGACATGTCGCATATGTGACGTCACATCACCGCTCTTTCCTTTCGCTTCTCGCCATCAGCATCACAGAAACTCTCCACATGCCCCGACCTGTAATGACTGTCACCTCTTTGGATGCGTGAAAAAGCGGTGAAGTGGAGCAGAGAGACGGCCATGTCTGTCCCAGAGTTCCCAGTGAGGATGGTGACGTCTGTCACTGGCATCGAGAGCAGCCAAGAGCTGTAGTTCACAAAGCGGCTTCACGCAAAACCTCACATTATCAAACCTCTTCTTTGCTTGCTTCTTGAACCCTCCCGTTTTAGTCATGCATCAGCGAAGAGGCGATAAGCAGAAGTGGGAGGCACCGCTCGGGCCGCAGCAGTCTGACACATCATCATGGTGACACAGCAGTCACGTCATTAACAACGTCTCTATCCATGACGTGTGTAGAGTCCCAACACTGGTGTGAATGAGCTGGGGGTGGGGGGCACCAGCTGTTCCACCTGTGGGGGAGGGGCAAAATAGCAAATAAGAAATAGGAAAATAGCATTTGTTGTGTAATCTGCAGCTACACGCTATCCAGACAGTTCATATGTTTATATCTGCATGGCTTTGTCAATCTATTGTAAATAACTGAAGTATTTAAATAGGTGTTTGTAGGTAAATTAACAGCAGTTGAATAAGGCGTGGGTATTTATATGGGTGGATTTATTTGTTTGAGTACCATTGGAGGTTTATTTTAATTTTATTTAATTTCTGTATGTTCTGTATTGCTGCTGGTTTTGATACACTAATGTTTTTATTACGATAATTAGGACAGTTTGTTGTGAATTGTATTTCATATTGGTTCATTCATTTCTTAGTCTTAGTTGTATTCATATTATTTAATTTAATATTCTGTTCAACTTGCACGTCACAAAATGGACACCATTCTTGGACATAGTTTGTATGTTTTCCATTCGTTAATCACCCACTTCCTGCACCTTTAAGCACCGGCACAGTTTCAAAACAAAAAATTATTTTGAAATAAAAAATAAAACCTTAACGATACCCATCATGCGAGCACCAGCATTCTAGACAAGGAGAAAGCATGAAACCCTGCCCCCTTGCTTAGGCCACGCCCCTCCCCCGGCTCGGGTTACACCTGTGACTCACACACACCTGGCAGCGTTTGGGGGGGGTTACCCACACGTTCAGCTGTGCTGCTCATTCCATGAATGCGCCGTCCTTACAAGTTGTACCTCGTTGTAAAGGCGACTCATCAGGCTTCACAGCGGTACAAAATTATCACATTAGTCTAATTAATTAGAGGTTTTGTAATTAATGCATCTCAATTAATCACATACAAGATATTGTTTATTTTTAGGGGTGGGACTTTCACGTGCTAATTACAATTAATTAATTACAAAAAAAGTTGGATCGGACGTCGCTATCGGTAGCACATTTTCTAACCCTGTACAATAGTTGTTGTTAACCTCCTCTGACGCATCAGTGTGATCTGTTGAGCCGAAACTGCGCTGACAAACATTCCGTGTTGTTTAACATGTTTTTCTTGGTGTTATTAGTTAATAGTAATTACCGTGTTAAAATACAACACCAGTTGGTATTATAAAAGGGGAGAAATAACGCAACTTTTTTGAGAAGTCTATATTCTGAAGCTTTAAAAATGATTGAGCTAATTCTCATTCGACAAATACTGTGATTGTAAAATGAGGCTTTGGGCAAAGCAGCACCTTACCAACTGCCTGGAGGTGATTGGCAGGTTGTCTTAAAGGGTCGGGCGCGACTTGCTACACCGGATCTTAGTTAGGAATTCCGCCATACTCAAACACAGCACACACACTCAGCGCAAAGAAGAGGAAGAGTGAGCCGACATGGTGCCACTGCCGACCTTTTGAATATGCTAATTAGTGTGTGACTCAAGCTCATCATTGAAAAGTCCTGGAGAATGCAACTAGTGGTGGCCTCTTTCACACCACCAGTGATGGCACAGCATTTACTCCAGGACATCATGGAAGACAATTAAGACGCCTTCTTCAAAGTAACACACACACACACACTCTCCGCAGAGATCAGGATCAGGTTTTCAGTTTCTCCATGGATGTTTTTTTTCCCCCGAGCAGTGACAGTCGTCCACACTGAGCAGCAGACAGGAATATCCTGTTTGTCTTTCCACAGCGCGTTGCCATAGGTCTCACCTCTTGCTCCTCCTTCCAGGCAGTTGGACCTGTTGCTGTGCGTCACCCATCGCCTCTCACCAGGTGTTCAGCTGCATGCTTTTTTCTTTCTCCTGCTTTTACTCCAACACTTCTCAGGTAAGAGAATGATCAAAGGCAGCACGCAATAGATAGATAGAGAGATTTTGCTGGTACTATTTGCATCTATGAGTGGGTGAGTGATGTTGAGGAGCAGTCATGAACTGAACTGTCTCTAAACGCACCGTTTTTAGTGCGACATTGAGAATCCTTGGTTTGGCATGTTTTCTCTGAGGGTTTACTTCCTTGTTATTGAATTCCCCTCACACGCTCTGCGGCTGTAGGTGCAAAACTGTATTACGTGACCTTAAAATTGGCAAATCCTGTTTCTGTGAATCATTTCATACTTTCAAAGTCGTGGCAGTTATTTGGCGGCGCCTGATCGCAGCCCGGCGGCTATCAGTCTAAGCTTAGGTGGATATTTAATCATGTGTCCTCCTATCAGGATATCCGATATATGTGGATTTTTCTGATCCGTGTTGATTCTGTGTTTAGTTGATGCACAAAGCTGAAGTTGTTCTTGTTTTACCGGACTGGCACTCTTTGTATTGAGACGCGACTCCACCTCTTTGTGTTTCGTCACTCACTGTGTCCGCGCTTCTTTCTCTTCACCTCACAGTGTCATTTGTTTCCCATGATGCCTTGCAAACTGGGGAAAAAAAGTCTCATCGTCATCCTGTGTGTGACCGCCATTGGCGTGTTTTGTCGTTCTTCCTGGAACACGTCTTTGCATTTCCTGCGAGCGGGCGGCGAGTTGTGGAGCTGCGGCTGCCAGACGTGTCTGCAGGAAGGCGACGCGTGGCTGAGGGAGCTCATCGTCGCCTCGCCGCAGCCCTTCCTGTCGCGGGTGTACACGCCTCCAGCAGAGGCTTACAATTGGTGGAAGGTAATTTTCAAATGATTTGTGACAACATTCCAAAAATATCCCACAGCATTTGTTTGTTCAGTGTCGCTCCTGATAGAAAGCTATGATGCATCACGCCGACTTCAATTTAAGAAGTAGAAAAATAACAACTGGGAAAATAAAAATATAAATGCACTACAGCCATATAGAATAGTAGTAGTAATAATAATAAATAATTGTAGTAATAGTAGCAATAACTATAATATTAATAATAATAACAACAACAATGATGAAGATGATGACGATTGTTGTTGTTGTTATTATCCCTTAAGAGTTCCTGGGAACATTTTTTGTCTAGACTACTTTTTATTTTTAAGCTATTTTGACTGCAGAAAAAATGAGAATGCCTCAAATTCAATGTTGCTGCTAATCATTGACCATCTGAGGCTCTAAAAAAGTGGAACGATTAAGAAAGTTTTTTTAAGGAACTCTTAAGGGTTACTATAATGTATTTTAACTTCTGACATACTTAGTAATGATAGTCTGCAGAAGGCCACAACTCCTCTAGTCACTTGAATCATCATCATCATTATTATTATACCTTATTTTGATAGCTTTTTGGGTTGTTAAGCTTTCTGTTGACCTCTTTTTGTGTGAGCAACAACTTTCATCTTACTCAGCTCTCAGTTGATTCAACGTCAGCTTTGTTGTTTTTCAGAAACATCAAACTGTTACCATAATTATTTTTTTTTTCACTGGCTTGGACACACAATGAACAATGGCTCTTTTCATACTCTGCATCAGGCTTCTTTTTGTGCATTTAATATTCATGCAACACATGATACAAACACATATAGATCATAAAAACATTAACACATGCTCAACCCCATAATTCTCCTTTGACAAGCAAACATTTGAGGTCTTGTGACGTCAGTAACAGCTTGTGGTGCAACAGCTGTTTGGGAGTGATGGGAAAATTGCAACCCAAACAAACGTCACACATCATAAACACACATTATTACCCAAAAGTACACACACACACACCCAAGCTAGTGTGGTCAATATTTGACATCACATCTCGAGTGTGAGGTGGCATTTGTCAAAAATAAGTGTCCATGCTAGCACGCTTACAAGTAAGGATTTTATGATGATATTTTTGGATGCATTGGCGACACAGAAGAATTGTTATTAATTGAACATCAACAAATCTTTTTTTAATATATATGTAAACAGAAAACATTAACGCTGTAATTGGTCTGTCTCTTTGCGGGAGAGTCTAACCAGCAATTGTTGGGGCAAAGCGATTCATTCCACACAACTTAAACAGTATCCCAATTCAGGAGAGTTGCAAATTTTATCCCAGGCTGAAACCATCCCATTCTGAAACATCAGAATCCAAATCAGAAAAAATTGTAAAACAACTCCCAATTAAAAGTGAGAGATGAAAAATGTAATACACATCAACACAGTAGAGCACAGGAATAGTAAAAGAAATGTAAAAGAAATAGGAGGATAATAGGAGAATAAGAGCAAAATAACATAATATAATATAATATAATGTAATATAAAAGGTAAGCAGGTATTCTCCTATAAATATCAAGGTGTAGTGATCAACAATCTGCCTTCCTGGAAAGACCACAGTCTATCTTCTCCGCCTCACGTCTTTTGGAGCAAGTAAACAGATTCCTCTTCTTCGTCGTCTTCCACTTCCGTAATTATGAGTGTTTTACAGTATTGCCACACAACATGGAACAAGTGTTTGTCTGTTAAAGGAGAAATGCAGTTTTTACAGTTTTGACGTTATTTCTGTCAAAGAATCCGATCCTTTTCACCCCCGTATAAGTGTGGTGTCACTGGAAGTCCTTGAGAGGAAATTCAGAGGCAGCGAGAGCCGCGTATGTCCACGTGATGGGAGTGAACGGGGCGGCGAGCGCAGCCTCTGATGCTGCATCATCTGTTGCCAAACTCATTCATTTCACCAATATTTTGTCATGATGGGCTCATGTTGTTCCCCTTTTGAGTCCAGAGTCGTTATCCTCATCCCGCGTCTGTAGCTTGACCTGCTCACCTCGGAGCTGGAAGCTGTCGTCTCAGCTGCCGCGCCACGCCGCGGTACGGCTCGTTAGCTCAGCGACCATCGGATGTTTTACGTGGATTTTGCTATTGCTAGTTTCGTGCAACGTGACTGAATGTTTGTCGGATAACGAGGTTGCGGACGAGAACTTTGAATATGATGGGTGTCCTTAGCGTTTCGAGCCAGAGGTTACAGATGAGGAGCTCATTGAAAGGAAGATGCGGAGGCAAAGAGAGCAACAGCTGGCCAGAGAATAACAAACCGCTGCACGTCGGCCAATAGATGGTAAATGGTGGAGTTCTTGTGGACAATGCTGGACTTTGCCTACAGAGGAGGAGGCTTTGCTGCTCCCAGTGGGATTTGAGGCCAGGAGATTCACGTCTGGATGTCACCAGAAATTACTGTCTCACAACTCTAGAGGATTTCCCTTTTATGATCAACCGGGCTGTGCAAGAGACTTTTTTTCGTGGACTGAAAATAAACTGGAAAACTCAGACAAAGCCTGCAGGAACGAACGGGCAACTTACAATTGAGTAAGTAGCTTACACGCATGCATACATTCTTGAATTTGTTTGCTTGTTTGCCGGTTGTGCGCAGCACCTGAGATGACAACTTCCAGTTCAGAGGTGAGCAGGTCAAGCGACAAACGCAAGATGAGGATAACGACCCTGGACTCAAAAGGGGAACAACAGTAGCCAATCATGACAAAATATTGGTGAAATGAATGAATTTGCAAGACAAGATTGCAGGTCAGCCACTCTTCTCTCACAGCCAACTAACATGTTAAGGCTGGCTCACAACATAGTTTCAAACCACCACCATGTCCTGAACACTGAATATAAATGATTACCATCAAACCGGAGATACAGAGTTCCACCATTTAATACATTTAGACTGAAGCACTCCTTCGTGCATCAGTCAATACTAAAATCAAACACAGAGTTTAATCCACAATCAAACACACATTGAGACTAATGATGGAATACAACTGGGGGGGGTTGTGTGTGTGTGTGTGTGTGTGTGTGTGTGTGTGTGTGTGTGTGTATGTGTGTGTACCAGCGATTACAGAATGAAGCACGGCCATTGAGTTTCTTCAACACAACAGTGCACAACCTTTTTGAGATAATCCCCCCCGTCCCAGACGTGGCAGCGCCCCGGCCCGACCGCTGTCGCAGCTGTGCAGTGGTAGGGAACTCGGGCAACCTGAGGGGCTCGCATTACGGACCCCTCATAGATTTCCACGACATTGTAATAAGGTAAAACTTGTCTCAGCAGCGTCTCACCCCATGTCCACAGAAACACAAAAGCTGCTATCTTGCATAACCTCCCTTGTGAACTCTGTGTCCGTCTGTCAGAATGAACCATGGCCGCACAAAGGGCTACGAAGCCGACGTTGGGAGCAAAACCACCCATCACGTGATGTATCCTGAGAGCGCCATGAATCTGGACAACACCACACATCTGATATTCTTCCCATTTAAGATGAAAGATCTACTATGGCTCCTCAATTCCTTCCCCCCCGGGTAGGTCAACAGTGCTTCCCTCCGTGTGTTTGAGACCATCTTTTTTCCCCCAGTCCATATGTCAGTGAAAATGTTGGTGGGTTGAGGTTTTTTCATAGATGCAGTGGGATATTCATGCACTTAGCAGCTCTTTCCACCATCTAACAGTGACAAAACTTCTTCTGCAGACAGAAAATGCAGGAATTGTGTCGATGAGGTGCTGGGCTGAGAGTGGACAGCAGTGATTGAATTTACAATAAGGTTTCTTAAATTGATCAGTTCCATCTGGATTTGTTTTTCGATTTGATTTATTTTGAACATGCTAGTGAAAATAAAAACATAAATAGAATTAAGAGGTAGATAAAAAGGTTCCACATGCTTCTTTGCAAGTTGATCTACATGTTCAGAAAGGAGGAGTAGGAAAAAGTAAATACGGTCCTACCTCCTTGCAAACTGACCTATATCAGTGGAAATACATCTGTAATAATCATATTAATAGTAATGATGACAATGATGAGAAGGCTAATGACATCTACAAATATAATAGCAACAGCAACAACAACAACAACAACGGTAATTGAATTCCAAAAACAGATGACTGGTAAATGTTAAGTCTTTTCCTCCATGTATTTAGTGTAAATAAACTGTTTATACTTGCATTTGAAGTGATATCATATAATCTAAATACTTATTTCTGCTGTCTGAAATCCCCTTCAACAGAGAAAATAATGTGAAACGGAGAGCCAACAAAGATTTGGTGAGTGTGTTGCATATCTCGCATGAATGTTGTGATCCGCTCTCTACCATACTGAGCCTTCAGAGGGTGTGTGTGTGTGTGTGTTCTACTAAGCCAGATGGTGTTTGATTTGCAACAGGTGATGATCCTCAACCCAGCCTTCATGAAATATGTCCATGAAATGTGGCTGAAAAGGAAGGGGCGCTACCCATCCACCGGCTTCCTGACTGTGGCTCTCAGCATGCACATGTGTGATATGGTGAGTTCAAGAACACGCGTCAGTTCTCTGCAATTACAGTTTCAGGCCTGTGGAGCTTTTTCACAAATCGTTTTCATAAACACTTCTGGTTCGTCGAATGATTTGAATCATTCAGTATTATTGGCCACGTTTCCATGCAGTCAATCAGCAATAAGCCAATTGTGTGCGCCCATGTAAACACCAATAACCCATTTGAATGGGTTGTGAATTTTAAAAATCCTCATATTCCCCCGCCGAGTCCCAGATCCACAAAAAGGGGAGCGCAAAGTTACGCCAAGCAGGGTTTGTAGCAGACGTTCTCCGTGCGTGGCTGCTTTCATCGGCATATCACCATTGATTACAATCACCATGGATACAGGACTAAAGGGCCATCCACACCAAGAACTATAATTATAAAGATAACCATTTGGTTTTAAAAATCGAAAAAGTGATATTGTTCATCAATGTTGATGTAGCCATCGCTATCCTTATAGTTATCTTTTTAGTTATAGTTCTTGATGTGGACGGCCCTTAACCCTGTTTGCTCACGCATGGAATCGCCTTATTCCCAATGTTTCAGTATTCACTATTACTATATGGACCGTATTGACTGACCGGAAACATAGTCAGTGAGAGAGAGGAGCCAGTGTGCTTCTGTGTGGGTGTGACATCACAGTCTATCCAAACATAAGAGACAACAAGCTCACCCTCAATAGGAAAAGCACGGTTTGGTGTGCAGAGTGATCGCAACCCAGATACAGCAGAGGCGTGCAGCCCTGGACGACAGGTTACGCAGGGTGACACACACACACACACACACACCTGCCGGGTCTCTTGAGGACTTACCTCAGCAGGAGAGAAAATAGTATAATGTGAAAACAGTGTGGCACACCTACAATACAAACAAGGAAGGAGAAAAGGAAGACAGAGATGGGGAAGATGCAACCGAGCAGGCACGAGGAGGCTTCTTTTAAATGTGTTATCATTAAAGTCTGCGTCCCAATATGGCAAACCTTTTTTCTTTTCCTTTTTTTAATTACAACAAGGACAGCATCCATTCTTCGTAAAGGTCACCTCCTATGGGGTATTTTACACAATTTCATTTAGATGCCAGAGGTCCAAAAACATTATTTTAAATGTTTTTCCTTGCAAATTCAGCTTTGGTACTTCATTGCAGCCAGTCTAAAAGTGGCTCTAGTGAGCTCTCCTGAGATCAGGCTGTTCTTTGCCTGTACCTTTAAATCCCAATGAGCTGTGTGTGGCCACGCTCACTCCACACTCCTCTCGGGCAGGGGATGCGGCTTTTGCTGGTGTACGTTCTTAGCGTACAATACGCTGTTTTTATTTTTACGGTTGAGGACTATGGCTAACACCGTTATTCAACTGTACCTATTTGAAGCAGAATCGGACACAGAAGTAGAGGTTCCCGTTTGCGAACATGTTCACATTCCGCTTCGTATTCACAAATGAGGTGCCTCATACTCATGCTACGGGGACACACATGACTGTTAGAAAACCTTCAGAAAATGAATTTGGCTCGGAAGGTGCCCTTTAAAGGACTCTGATCATACAAAAAATATCCTCTACTGCAGTGGTCCCCAACCCCCAGGCCGCGGACCGGTACCGGTCCGTGGATCAATTGGTACCGGGCCGCCCAAGAAATAATTAATTATTTCCGTTGTATTTATTATCTGAGTATGAACAATCTTTTATTTTGAAAAATGACCGGAGTCTCTCGGTTACATCTCGGTCACTTGAGCGCGAAAAAATTAAACCCACAAGCTCGCAAAATGATTAAAAAACAGACATCTTTAGAGGGTCTCTTTTCGTAGGGGAAAAGGCCCAGACCGAAGACATTGAGAAACAATTGTTGGAGAGGATTAATACATCACCATGGTACGCACTCCAGGTTGACGAAAAAAGATCAACTGCTGGAGATCGCAAACGACGGCGGCTTTAAAAGTATTTTCGAGACAACAACTCTGCCGATGTTCTGGATTCAAGTCATGGCAGAATACCCGGAGATCGCCACCACAGCACTGAAAACCCTGTGAATGTGTGAAGCGGGGTTTTCTGCAGTGACAGCGACCAAAAGGAAACACCGGAGTAGACTGGACATAAGCAACACACTTCAGGTGTCATTGTCTCCCATCACCCCCAGATGGGACCATCTCGTTGCAGAGAAACAAGCTCAGGGCTCTCATTGATTTAGCGTTATGCTGAGTTGAAATGTTCATGCACTTTCTATTAATTTTTGTGGCGTATCTGTATCTTATTTTGAAGGCATGTTTAAACATTACCATAGCGACCAGAGTCCGAGAGCGTTAGGGCTGTGGTCGCCAACGGGAATGAGGGAGAGGGGGGAGGAGAGGAGACGGTTCAAACTGACAACTTTATTTCAGCTGTTGAAAAATAACATTCATGGAGTGTTTAATAATAAAATTTAAACTGTTGTGTAGGTATATTTAGATAATAGAGAAAGAAATGTGGAATTGCTGGTTCTTGTTCTTTATTAATTTTTCCACGTGTATTTTTTATAACGTTTATTATTTTTTATTATATTCGCAATATAAACAATCGACATAC
>CAESWR010001483.1:119441-136999 GCA_903171835.1 Mullus surmuletus | reverse complement strand
CCCCCCCCCGCAGTACAATTGTCAAGCATTGACCGGTCCGCGGTGATAAAAAGGTTGGGGACCACTGCTCTACTGTACGAAAAATATGGTGTTTCAATCTGAATACTACCATCAAAGTAGTAAGTATTTTTCAGCCGAATTTTTACTTCTATTCCCTACATTTTCACGCAAATATCTGTACTTTCTACTGCTTATATTTCACCTATTTCATTTCAGCTCGTTTTCATTCTGGCCCGACATCACTAACAAAAAACACAAAAAAAAAAACAAAACCGTCCATATAAATTGCACCGTCCGGATAGAGTGAATTTGATTGGTTAGATGAGAGGTATAAACATATAACATTCCTGAGTAGTGCACATATGGTTCTTTCATGTATTTGCATTATATAGTAAAATGCGTTCATTATCAACGGGCTCAATGCGGCTGAAACATGTTCATGTAACATTATAGTCATGATGGCCTTTTTACTTTTATACTTAAAGTAGTTTTGAAATCAGCACTTTTACACTCTTACAGAGTAAAAAGCTCGAGCTTCCTGCTGAATTATATGTGAATGCAGCACTGTGCTGTGCGTCGTTTTCAAGGTTCGGAGATGCCTTTTTGGCCCAAAGTACAGTAATAGGTTGCTATTTTTTTGCCTATTATTTGGATAAACATAAAGAATAGGCAAAAGCTAAAGGTTGAGTTTAATATCGCCCGAATGATCTGTCATGTCCATTGTCTTTGGAAAAGTGTTATTAGTAATTAGGCATTACTAAGTGAAACCCCCGCTTAAAATGGACCCAGAAACATAGACTAATATCAAGAATGAAACCAATGGAATCGTTACATCCTCTGGTTTTGTTTTCTCAGGTCAACGTTTTTGGCTTTGGAGCAGACAGCGATGGGAACTGGAACCACTACTTTGAGGTGCTCAGAAACAAACGCCTAAGGACCGGGCCTCATGCTGGGACACATGAGTATGATTTTATTCAGAAGCTGCACCAACAGGAGAAAATTCAGTTTTACCAAGGATGGTGACGGAGGCCCACACTTCATCCTCCGAGCACGTTTTATATGTCTGATTGTCTGTGATTATTTTTTTGGTATCCAAACAATTTTCAGTGTTAAATGTAACCCCCCCGGCCCCAACACACACACACACAAACACACGTTGCTTCTTTAATTGAAGTCACTGTCCACTCCTGCCTTTCCTGGTGAACTTGTAAAGCACGTGTCAAACTCAAGACCCGGGGGCCACATCCAGCCCTCAGGACGTTTGTATCCGATTTGTCCCGCAGGTGATTTCAGTGCACATCACTTATACTACAAATCCCAGACTGCATTGCAATAACAGGGATTTTGGCATTAGGGAGACTTGTCATCTACTCCCTGTGTGCAACTTTATTGACAAACTCATCGGAGTCTCATGCTCACCATGTCTGATTGAATCATAAGCTAACGCTAACCCCCAAAACAAGGCTAACCCTCAAAACACAGCTAACCCCCCCTAAAGACGGCTAACCACCTAAACAGGGCTCACCCCACAAACATGGCTAACCCTCAAAACACAGCTAGCTCCCAAAATATGGCCAAGGGAAAGGAGGAGTCTGGAAAAAAAGGGAAAGAGTTGCCTTGGAACAAACTAGAGAGTTAAGCTCTGACTGTCATACTTAAATAAATTCCCTCTCAGTGTAAAAAATAAATATATAACTCTGCCCTGGTTGGCTCACGATTTGGGTAGGTTCTTAATTTCTGCCCCCTGTCTGATTGAGTTTGACACCCCTGCAAAGCCAACAATGAGCTCATCTTTACATTCGGGCTTATGGGAAATGTAGTTTGGTGAAATCAGCTTCAAAGAAAATGCCAAAGTTATAGAGTGGCGAAGTCCCGCCTCTCCGTTTCTGGTACATGGGCTCCTAAAAACATTTTTTTATGAATGAGAGTCAATGAAGAAAAAGTTATTTTCTGGTCCTGTTCGAATTCTGTGTGCGAATTCTGAAATTTTTCATGCAAAGAAGGCCACAATTTGGCGCAAAGAAGTTTTATAATGTTAGGCTTTGTGTGAGGCTGCTTTGTGAACTACAGCTCTTTGCTGCTCTCGATGCGAACGATAAACGTCACCACACCCACTGGGAACTCTGGGACAGACATGGCCATCTCTCTGCCCCACATCACCGCCTTTGTCCAAGGGGAGGTTGAGAGCATCAAAAAAGGTGAAAATCATTATAAGTCGGTGCATGTGGAGACTTTCAGTTATGCCGATGGCGAGAAGCGGAGGGCAAGGGCTGTGACATTACGTCACATACGTGACATGTCATCTTTCTCACTGTGTTTCCTCTAGAGCTTTTAACTGAACAATTGCACAATAAACGCTCATAATCTTGACATGACAAATTGTCATTTAAATCTACACACAACATATCGGGGCATAGAACAGCTGTGACCAGGAAACAATGACTTTCTCTGCACTGAAACCCATTCATATTTTACGATCTCAAAGGTCGCAGGGGGTGTGCAGGAAGGGGCGGGACTTCACCTCTCCATTTCTCTGATAGGCCGGTGTTTTCTATTTTTATACATTTTATTGTCATTTAAGTTGAGATGATGCTTTGATGTTTCACCTCAGCTGTTGGTAATGGTATTTGTTGTATCATACTGTACATGATAAAACTTCGATTTTCCTGACTGTGAGGAAGTATGAGTATTGAATACAACTGTGGAAATATTAATCAAAGGAATTGTCTAAAATGAAAATATGTTAGCAGTTCACAAGCAGAAGCATCAAGGAGACGAAGGAGCCCAAAAATGAAAATTGGGATGGACCTGAGGTGTGAACGGCATATGCACTGCTGTTGGGGAGATCTTCGGGCGGCATTTTATGTGGTCAATAAGTGGTGTGTGAGGTCTCTCCTCCCACAGGTGTGGCTTTGGTTTAGGTCTGGCTGTGCAGAACAATGGGACAAGCTGGTGTGCTGATACATGGTATTGTAAATATGACATGGTCCAACAAACATTCATACTGGTCCAATGGCTATATCTCAGTTGTGGCAAACAGGTGAGTGTCCGGTGATGCAATACTGGAGAGATCTTTGATGTCCTTTGTTCTCTTTGTAACTACGGTTTCAGTCATCTCTTTATGGGATACTTCTAGGCTTACAGTCTCAGAAGACAATAACCAGCACAAGGAGGCTGCAATCATGTGCCAGCACTTTGCTTCTTTCTATCTCACAGGTGAAATCACCTCAGTTTTAGCTTTGTCAACAATTTATTTTCTCCCCGAAGAAAGTGACATGATGCTCTTTTAATGGGGCATCACTATATTTAATTGGACATGTTTCTAATATGCTGTGTCATAAGTTTAGCATGTGCTCTATATCCGTAAAAATCTCATTTTTTAGAGCGTATTGTACACATTTTGTGCAGTTATAAACAAGGAAACATTAGAAAACTCACAGTGGCTTATGACAGCATTAGGCTGCTGCTGAGAGCTTCAAGAGGCTCCAGTGCAGGGCAGATGTTCGTCACCTGCTCTGTTGTTCTACATAACCTGATGTTTAGATTTATGTGTAGGGCATCTAGGTCAGAAAACGTCTTAATCAATCTTCTGGTTAACCCTGCATGCAGTTCTGTCAGATTTTCTTCCAGACAGTGGAGCCATTGGCAAACATGTCTGTATGTTAGACATTGAACATTGCACAAGGCTTTGTATTATTCTTTTGTGATAGTTTTCTTTCATATTATTTTCTACTCTGTGATATGGATCCCCCTGGGTCTGAAATAGAGAAATGAACAATAGTAATGGAATACCTCAGCATGTGGGTATCATTGTAGTCATCGGGGAGGGGGAGATCAAAGGGCTCATCATTGAGATCTTTGCACACTCTCTTTAGCCAACGCACTTCTCTCATGATCACCTACATCCATAGATCTGATTCTGTAAAGCCCCGGGATCCTCTGGACAGACAGGCCATTATCCAAGAGAACTTTGAAGTCAAGAGGTGGTCTTTCACACCTGCTAAATTCTTATTCTGAACATAATCTGCGGAGCAGGTGAGGCATCCATCATGAATGACTAATATAAGGACAACCACAGGTGTGACACTGAAAACCTGATGTCAACCCTGAAGATACCTCGCTGAGGCTAAAATCCCCCTGCATAGAACAGGGCCGTGGTCTGATCCTATCCCTCTCTCAGGCGACTATGCCAACTATGCCGACCATCGATACAAAAAGATGTCTTCCATTCAATAAGACTTTTCCTTCTGCACTGTGTAACACTTTAATGGTGCTTCTATTCCCTCGTACTTCATCACGTGTTTAGAAGCCGCATATTTCTGTGGCTGAGAAATGATGCCACTGAGTTTTTCCATAAATTAAGATAATTGATGATTGGACAGATGCACCGATGAGGAGTCTAAAATTTGGAGATTCATCATGTCACTTCCCATTGACACTCGACTAAGTGAGGCATTGGGAAGAAGAACAAAAAAGTATGCTCTGATATCACTCACCAAGATGTCACTGTCAGCCCAACAGGACTGTTTATTTGACTTTTCACGGTTTGTTGGGAGCTGAGATACCACCGGCAAATAATCCTTCAGATGAATGCAAACCTCAAAAGAAACAAACTTGCTACTGCCGCCTCCCTCTTGTGTCCCGTGTGTCACTCCAATGCATCACAAGTGGTTACCGACGATGACCATTGAGGGGTTCCCATCAAACACAGGAATTCAGGAGGGCTGTGACACTCAAGCAACCGACTAAAGCACAAGGATGACATCTAGTGGTGACCCTGCTGCACTGCAGTCTTCATGCTGAAAGTCAAAGATGGGGTTTCGTGTGCACACCTTACCAAAACACACCTTACCAGATTTATGATGGAAAACAAATGAGTGCATTTATAGCCAATCCATATGTGTGTACAGCTGTATTTATGTTGTTTTCTTTGAGAGTAAATCACATCCGATGAGAATACATCATCACGTAGTTAGGTGTTCATCCATACACTTACATTTTAAGTTGTTTAAAAGCATTTATTTGTGAAGGCCCAGGATGTAGTTTGTGTTCTTGGTCATGATGGTATGCAAGGATAAAAAATGCACAAAAAGAACACTGAAGTGTGTTTTTTTTATCTTGTTTATTGTATGCTTTTGTATCACTAAATCTAATATCAAATAAGCATGTACCGTACATCCTCGGTGAGATTGTTTCAGTTGTCCAGGTTTCTACACATTCCGGCGTCATTTCCAGACGGTTCAAGTAAACAACCTTCCCTCAGCCTTGGCTGCGTCTGATTCCAGCTGAGTGTAGGATGTTTACATGGACTCGCTCCGGACAGCTACTGTAGGACGTGTTCGCTCCCGAAAAGGGACCCAAAGTGTCTGATAAATCCACTGCAAAGACAATGCTGGACATTCGTTTCTTTGCTGGGTCACCTGGGAGGAGAAAGCCTGCGTGCGTGCGTTTCAGGGGGAGCTGGACGCAGCTGGCAGCAGCAAACATCAGACTGAAAGCTCTGCAAATACTCAGCTTCCAGTCGGGGATGTTTACAGCCCCAAACCACTGATCCTATCTGGCAATGACACACACGGCCTCGACACTTTGAAGACGCCGTCCGCACAGACACCGGGACAGCAACACACCGCATCCGTGCTTCAGGTTGGTCAGGAAGCTGCGACTACGGGTGGCATGTGGAGACGCAGAGGAAAACTGTGTCCACGGCGTTCTCCTCCGCAGCTTCTCGTTTCCCGAATGCAAAACAGAAGCGAGGAAAGTTAGCCTGACCTCAAAACTGTTGAGGAACATTGCCAGTACTCGCGTTGTAAAGAGGAATCGGGGGGGATGTTGGATTTGATCATATGGGGACATAATTTGTGCCAATAATGTCGCAGAAGGTGGGAGACCATCTCTGTACCCTTTTGATGATTGTTAAAACATAAAGATCATGAATATGCATGTTATGGATGTTAGGAGTCAGATACTAGAGTTAATAGTATCTGAAAGAGTTAATAGTATCTGAAAAGTACGCTCTGTTAGGTTGACTCAATATGCACAAAATTAATGTTGAAATAGCAGAAATAACTGATAAAATGGGATGGAAAAGGGGATGGCCATTTTAGAGGGGGGGATTTTAACCGTTTTCATGTCGGGGGGCTGAAATATCTGCAGCTGAAGATCATGAGGAACATCTGTGTGACTCCAACTGCAGCTTCTCGGAATTGCGAGCCGATCATAAATAGTGTAGAATAACAAAGAAAACTTTGTTTACCTGAACTCCTCCGGGCTGAGCGGTGACCGGCAGCTGCACCACTGCCTCCGAACTGCTCACACATCACATCGGAGCCCAACTCGGAGCCCCGGAGCCCGGAGCCTGGAGCCTGGAGCCCGGAGCCCGGAGCCCCGCGCTGTGACGGTGAGGTGACCGAGCCGGTGAGCACAGCCCGCACAGGCCGGCTCTGGCTCTGGCTCTGGCTCTGGCTCCGGTTCCGGTCCCGGCTCAGGCTCCGGCTGCCGCCGCCGCCGCCGCCGCCGCGTCCTCTCCGGGCTGAAAACCCGCCAAAAGCTAACTTTCGTAGCCGCGTGGCCTCCGCGACGACGCGTCGACGACGGAAACGTGTTTGTTCTCGCCGGTGAACGTGTCAAAGTAACTTGTGCGGCCGCCGCACCGGAGCCCGGCGGCTCCCGGAGGCGGCTGGTAGCATTAGCCCGCCGCTAGCTTAGCCGTGTGACACAGCTAGCCGACAGAGCTAAGCTAGCTGACACACAGCTAGCCGACAGAGCTAAGCTAGCTGACACACAGCTAGCCGGCAGAGCTAAGCTAGCCGGCAGAGCTAAGCTAGCTGACAGAGCTAAGCTAGCCGGCAGAGCTAAGCTAGCCGACACACAGCTAGCCGCCGCTAGCTCGGCTCTGACCCCAAACCTCCGCTCTCTGACGCCGCCTCACCGGCCGACACGAGCCTCGGTCCCGGGCAGCGGGGCAGCGGGGCAGCGGCGTCCGTCCGTCCGGTCCCCCTCCCCCCCCCTCCGCCGGTCCGGGGGGGCTTCGCTCCGGTTGTTTCCCGCCGCGGCGAGTCCGTTAAGTTTCCTTCCATTTTCATTCACTTGTCTTTATTTTGACCTTTGGTTACTCGACACCAACACTGACGTCATTGTCATGGCAACGGAGCCCCGCCCACCGAGGAGCCCGGACAGCCTGGGAATAATAATTGCGCCTAAATATTTACCTTGCACACACACACACACACACACACACACCGGAGTCAGACTCATGCAGGTTTACAAATTCAGTCAATTTTGAATTGACAATAACGTGTGTGTGTGTGTGTAGAAGTAGAGATAACTTTCAAACCAAATATTACAAACCAATGTTACGACATTTACAAAAGTTAAATATTAATAATGACAAATTTACAACAAGAATAGACCAAAGTTTGCCCCCCCCCCCCAATCAAACAGTATTGCACATGTACATGTACAAGCCATCGTGAGCTGCTTTATTTCACCAAAGCGCCGTACAGTTTGATGGCCACGGGCAGGAATGACTTCCTGTGGCGCTCTGTGGTGCAGCGAGGTGGGAGGAGTCTCCTGCTGAATGAGCTTCTATGTCTGGTCAGAACATCGTGGAGAGGATGTGAGGAGCTGTCCAGTATGGACCTCATCCTGGAGAGCATCCTTCTCTCTGACATCACTGTCAGAGAGTCAGAGAGTCCAGCTCCTCCCCCACAACGTGGCTGGCTTTGAGGATGAGTTTGTTCAGTCTGTGTGTGTGTGTGTGTGTGTGTGTGTGTGTAAGATCAGTGCATTTTATCAGATCATTTAAGGAGATCTTTGTGCAAAATATAAAATGCCTGAGTGTGAATGCTGGATTGAGGCCATAATGGCCTTTTAATGTTGAATGTCACGTCTTTATAAGGTGCCATTTTGTTAAAACTGTCCCATGAGCAGCTCAAGGAATCAAACTATTCCCATTATCTTGCTATTTAGATTCAAATTTTATGTTAAGTTCATAATCTCATCAAATGAAGCAGTACTAATAATATAGAATATTCAATAATGATCTTTATTACTGTTTTTCATAATGAAAACAGCTGCTTGGCTTTTTGATTAGAAAAAAGTCATTTTAGAATTCAAGATCTCATTGGTTGATTTTGAATATAGGTAAACATAAGTGAAATATCTACAAAACAGTACATATGCATTGTCATTTAACAACACTTTGACTAGTCTAAATGGAAAAAGCAATAACTCAATACTGAGGACATGAAAATAAAAAGATAAAAACAATCCAATCAGATCAATCATCGTGTTCTTCACCTCGATACAGTGGATTCACTAACCGCATCCCAGCTGCTTCACCTTTGCCTGTATTTGTGAGAGCATATGTCTGTGTGTGTGTGTGTGTGTGTGTGCGTGTGACCTTGCCAAGGTGGAATTGTTTTGAATTCATTTGCAGAAACACATCAATTCCTGATGCATAGAAATCCAAATACATAATTAATAGCTCTGTGCAGTACACACTGTGGTCCACATGAGATCAGGCTTGAGCCGTCTATGAACCACATCTGTGTGCAGCCCGATCACCAAACCACAAATTCTCCTAAAGGATCTGAGAATGACACGACTAGGGAAGGTGCTCCATCGCTCTCTGAGCAGGCAAACTTTGGTGGGAAATTAAAAGCAAGCTCAGCAAATGCAAATTTCTGAAATTATTATCTAACATATAATATTCATCAGGACCCGGAGAAGTGGCACGCCCTCAGTATCTAACACAGCTCAAGATTTCTTAATAATTCATATAACATATCTCAAGTTATTTCTTATGAAAAGACCAGAGCGAAGAAAATCCATCTATAACCTAACCAGGAAAATTGATTCCCTTGTCGTTCTGTGTGGTCTGAAATTGCCCAGAGCTATTATGAGAGAGACTGATTTTCTCTGTGCAGCCGAGTGGAACATTCTCTCCTCGCAGAGCTTTTTGCTCAATGTGAACAGATTCATAAGCAACAGCGACGCCAAGGAGGCACGTCGGCGCAAAGTGGCGGCCAAACATCCACAAAAACAAGTTTGCGGACAATATTCTCAATGAAATGAGGAGTTCCAAGATGTATAATTCTCTGGTGGAATCTCCAGGCTCTGGTGTTGTGAAGGAGCTCTGCATCGGAATCTTGTTTGTTTGCATGAGTGTTTGAATCTTTATTTCGGTCATTTTTTACACAAACAAAGAAGCATATTAATGGTGATAAGTAACCATCTCAATGGCGACAGAGCGAAAAGGTGTCGGCTGAAGCCTCAGCTTATCGCACTGAGCCTTTTGACATTTTTCTTTTTCCCTACATTAATTATTCAAATCAATTTCATACTTTGAAAATGAGAGATAAATGAAGGACAAAACAGAAAACACACCAAAACAATTATTAATTTTATAGTGTTAATACCAAAGTTTTTATTTACCGATCATCACATTTAAAAATATTCTTTTGAATCTATAGTGTATTCAATGTTTTCTCTTCCTTTTCGATGCTGTTCCACAAAGTGTCTCCCTTTGATTGATACAAATCTTCGTTTTACATTTGTAAAGTTCCTCTCGGTTCATACTGACTCTCTCTGATCTGAAACAATTTCTGGATACAGTCCGGAAGCCTTGGATTGTTAACTTTATACATTAGTTGAGCCATTTTGAAGTCTACTAATTCTTTCAATTTAACAGCCTGTGAGTTCATGAATAGTCAGTTGGTTCTTGACGCTCAGCACGTTGGAGTATATAAATTGGATATGTGATGGTTTTGTATGTGTTTCCCAAACCTCCATGCAGTTAGTAAAGACTGGGACTATGAAAGTACAATACGTGGTACAATAAGTGTAATGAATTTTGGTTGAGGTTGTCTTTTGTAACAACCCTTTTTTTTAACGAATGCAGTCAGAGGGTCTCAGCATGGAGAAACGCTGCCTCCTGATTGGTGGTCAGCAGACGCATGTTGATAGCCGCCGTCTTTGTTTACCTACGCGTTCGACGCTTCAGCGTGATGACGTACCAGAGAGAAAAACAGACACGCAGCCCTCACAGCGGGAGGTCAGAGGTCAGACCCGCCACTGCTGGAAGCTTGAAAGCGCCCTAATGCCGAGAAAAGGCAGGTCGATCCTGGTTAGAAAATCCTGCATAGACGTGCGAATTTCAGTGTGAAAGGGGTATGAAATACCCGAGTACACAAATTTGATCTGTTTGATTTTTTGGAGCTTTGTACTTCTTCAATAAGAAATGGAAGTTCTTTATTGTCCCACAATGGGGAACACATTACATTAGGTAAAGTTTTAAAGCTGCCGTCTATGATTTGTCACATAATTGTCATAATTGTTGTCTCGTTTTGACAACAATAATAAAAATGATAATAATAATAATGATGATAATAATGATAAACACTTTCAATTATATAGCGCCTTTCAAGAAACCCAAGGACGCTTAACAATACAAAAAATAAGCACACTAATTTCCAAAAGCCAGAGTACACAAGTGTCTCTGCAGTGCGAACTTGAAGGTGTCCAATATTGGCTTCTGGCGAATCACCATGGGAAAGGAGTTCCAGAGGGAAGGAGCTGCCACACTGAAAGCTCTATCGCCAACTGTCTGCTTATTTTTGGGAGGAATCGTGAGGAGCCCCATGTCAGAAGACCTCAGGTTCCGCTCCGGGGAGGATTCCTTGAGGAGGTCTGACAAGTACTGTGGGGCTCGGGCATGAAGAGCTTTATATGTGAGGAGGAGCAGTTTGTGGGTGATTCGTAACTTAAACGGAAGCCAATGGAGGCGTTTCACGGTGGGGGTGATGTGCTGCCGGGGTCTGGGGCGGGTGAGCACTCTTGTAGCCGAGTTTTGCACATACTGCAGTCTGTCCAGGGCTTTGTTGGGAAGCCCGAACACGACACTGTTGCAGTAGTCCAGGCGGGACGAGATGAAAACGTGGATGAGGGTCTTAGCTACAGAGTCTGAGAGTGATGGCCAGAGTCTGGAACTGTTTTTGAGGTGGAAGAAAGCAGATTTGGTAACAGATTTGATGTGGGATTGGTAGGAGAGGGTTGAGTCCAGGATGACACCCAGGTTGCAGACCTCTGGGGATGGAGAGATGGAGCAGCCGTCCACCTGGAGGAGAAAGTCGTTGACCTTCTGAAGCTACACCTTGGGACCCATGAGCACGAGCTCTGTTTTCTTGGTGTTGAGTTTGAGTAGGTTGGTGGACATCCAGGTCTTTATTTCGTGAAGGCAGTTGACTATTGACTGTGGAGGGAGGGTAGTGGTTGGTGTAGTGCTGAGATACAGCTGGGTATCGTCGGCATAGCAGTGGTAGTGTAGACCATGGCGGCGGATGATCTGACTGAGCGGGATCATGTAGATGGTGAAAAGGATCGGACCAAGTACCGAACCTTGTGGGACGCCATGGTGTACTGGGGCTAGGTGGGAACGCAAACCACTTATAGAGGCAAACTTTTGCCTGTTGGACAGATATGAGTGGAACCAGGAGAGAACAGATCCGGTGAGTCTGAGATGGGTGGAAAGGCGCTTCAGGAGGGTGGAGTGGGAGATGGTATTAAAAGTTGCAGAGAGATCGATCAGAATCAGAATACTGATGTGGCCTACATCAGCAGCCATGAGGAGATCATTTGTGATTTTGATCAGGACGGTCTCCGTGCTGTGGTGGGCTCTATAGTGCAATTTTGAGACGGGTGGGTACAGTGCCTGATTGCAGAGAGGAGTTGATAATGTCTGTCATGATGGGACAAAGAGTGGGTAGACAGGCATTCACCAATGTTGTGGGTAAGGAGTCCACGGAGCAGGTGGAGGCCTTGGCCATACTGACCAATTCAGCGGTCAAGGATGCTTCCACTGGGGCGAAGAAGGCAAAGCGGAGACATGAAGCCGGGGGAGCTGGAACGATGCTGCATTAGCATGGAGTTTCCATGTTCCGTTGCAGTCTGCCTATAGAACATGTGCAGAACACAAATCCATGTGTTTCACCTAGAAGAGGAGGAACCCAAGGGGAATATTCAGGCTTTTTAAAACCGGAATATGAGTTATTGGTGTTGTCATGTCTGCACACAACCCAGTTATTGCTGATATTCTGCTTAGAAAAGGCTGATTGCCTGCATGGGAACGTAGTGCATGCACAGGTGCATCTCAATAAATTGTTGTGTGAGAGAAATTTAATACAAAATTTGAAACTAATTCATTTTATAGATCTATTACACACAGAATGAAACATCTTAATTTATGTAATTTCTATTCGTTATAATGAAGACGTAAAATTCACAGTCTCAAAAAATTGCAATATTAAAAAAGACCAAACTTAAAAAGGATTTTTAATATGGAAATGTTGGCCTCTTTTCCATGATATTCTAATTTATTGAGATGCACCTGTATACAGGAATAACCCTGTTTGCTCATGAAAAAAGGTTATTCCTAATGTTTCAGTAACTGGAATATGGACCTTAACCCCAATATTGAATGACTGGAAACATAGCCAGTGTTTTGCTCTGGCACTCCAACATGGGGTCTGTTTTTCTACACCACGGGGCCGTAACAAATCCATAAACACACCTGGGTAGGAAAAGCATGCCTGACCTGTAAGACGGTGCTCACAGCCGGGTTATTGCTGGTATTTCGCTTAGAAAAGGCTGATTGACTGCATGGAAACGTAGCCAGTGATTCCAAAGGAGGTCAGTGTCACAGGACGGCAGCACCCGCCTCAGCTGTTACACACAGAGGAGGGAAACGCTGCGTCGCCAGGCAGCCTTGGGACCTGCTGCTTCTGTTCCAGCGTGTACGTGCAGCCGCCCCGACTGGCATTATTGTCCAGCAGTACCTGAAACTCTCCAAAACCTCAGTTCAACTTTTCAATGTTTCACACTTCACTCTTTTTTCCCCCTTCTGTCTATTTCAAATTTAATGAGAACTACTGATTGTAAGACAAAAACGCCTTCGGAGGTGAAACCGCCAACCTTTGAGATGGGAACATCACAGGGTGGCGCACAAATGTATTCTTTTTAAAAACATTTTTTTGAAAAGAAGCACAATCCAGCCCTCAAAGTGGAGCAACCAGCAGTTGTTTTGCAGATTCTGTTCCAAAACAAAAAATATATCAGTCAGACTGTGACATCACGGCGCCCTCAGAGCTTCAAAGATGTCCTCTTTGTGAGAAACATTGTGTTTTGTGTGATTTGGGCTCATTGATTGTGAGCCTGTTCATCATTTCTTGACCTGTTAAAAAAAAACGAAAACACAATGCAGAAGATATTTCTTCTTGCTATGGGAAGAGAAATAGAACAAACCCGCTCTGCTCTGGCTGAGACACTAAAATCTCAACAGTCTCCTCTTCGATTTATGCTCAAGTCATCAATAAAATGGCTATTAAGATCAGCGTGTCTGCAAGCTGTGATCAAACACCAGGGCGGGAGGATTTAGCATGCTTGTTATTCGTGCGTAAGGAAGGTCGAGAGCATTTATGAACTTCAAAGTGAGACGCTCCTTCAACCTGAGTGTGGAGGAAACCAGACTGGAAGCAGCTCGGCGTGGGAGTTAATCCCGCTCGGCGTGAGGAGACGCAATAACAAGTTCTAACACCTCACTTCAGATACTTTTGTTCACTCGTTTGTCAGGATCTTCAGGATTCAGCTCTTCTGCTTTGGCCAGCCTTCTTTTCTCCTTTTTTGTTCGCTTATTTGTTTCATTTTTGTGCCCCCCCCCTCATGGCCCGATCGCTGAAAAGCACGCATTGGTTGGTAAAACACACCAAACTGCCCTCTTTGGTGGATAGAATATGACGCAATTTGCAAAGTGCCCCCCTCATTGGCGAAACACAGTGAACTGCCATCTTGGGTGGAAAAAAACTCCAAATTGCCACCGTGGCTGGTTAAAACACGTTGAAGTGCCCTCTTGGGAGGCAAAAACTGACTTGAGTAGTCTAGTTTTTCTGTTAAGGTTATATAATGTGCCATTTGTAGAACATAGAAACATATCTAAAGGGACCTCGAAACATACTCTGATCCCGGAATATGAGCATATTCCACTTATTCCAATGGGTTATTGGTGTTTTATCGCTGATATTCACCTTAGAAAAGGCTAATTGACTGCATGGAAATGTAGCCTTTGTTCGGCGCATGTTCTATTGGCAAGGAATCTTGGTCTTTGCTTTGATCAGGATATCCACATTGATTATACAGGAATAACCCTGTTTGCTCACGCATGGAAACGCATTGTTCTATTTCCAATGTTCCAGTAACCGGAATATGGATCTTAATCCCAATATTGACTGCATGTAAACGTAGCCAGTGACTTTGAGGTAAATCACTTGAAAGAAGTCACATAAAAAAACAGAAACACAGAAAAAGGCCCCTCACATAACAGCTCCATCATAGCGATCAAACTTATTGGTTGACAACAAAACACTTTGGAAGGCTGTGTTTTGTTCATGACAGGGCGAGGGGGGGTGGTCTGTGACGGGGGTCCGCAGACCTCCACCCAACATCTCCCCTCTCTGTGTGGCCATCAGCGGCGTTCCCGGCTCCAACCCCCAACATCTCCCATTTAGCCCTGGATGGTTTTTGGCGCCAAAGGAACGAAACAGCTCAGAAACTGCTAGGGAAGCCTCGATCGGCAACACCTCACATCAGAGCAGCCGCAAACGATCACACGATCAGCTGTAACCGCGGCGGCAGAGTTTTAACCAAAGCGAAACTCACCAAACTGTAGGAAGCTCCGACGGGACACGGGTGAACATCAGAGCAGCCGCACCGAACAACGAGGGCGATTGTTGGAGTTTATTTATGGAAGAGGGGAAACATCCGTGTTCGATTGGCTGACAGCTTTCTAGTCTAATCTGAATTTCCGAGCGTTCCGAGTCACATGAATGGAAAAATGGAGGACGTTACCTGTGTAAGAAAGAATATCTACCTGCGCACTTGGATCTTTATTAAACAAGTTTCACGTCTTTTTTGTTGTTTTTCTTGGCTTATTTTGGTGGCGAGTGCAGTGATAAACTACAAAGTACAATTGGCTGCAGCCTTTGTTTGCTTTTTCTTTTTCATTTGATGTTATTAAAATAACAACAGCACATTACTTCAGTTGGAAAACAATTAATATTTTATAAAGACGTAACAGAAGTAAGCATTTATAAAGCGTTTTTCCAGGTAGGACCCCCCAGATCCCCTTGCCAGGGTCCGGGCTCAGCCCTCAACGTTCCTAGGGGGTCTGCAGGTGGGCGGTGGAGGGTCTGAGGTGAGACACCCGCCACCCCACCCCCACCCGGCCGTCTCTCACACTCTCCCCTGAAAGCGAGTTTAAAGCAGATTAGTCTTCTAAGTCAGGTTACAGCGCACCAAAGCCTGTCGAATCCTAATGCTCAAAGTGGGCTTAGAAGGTGTAAATGTGGCACGGCGGTGGAAGAGAGGTGGAGGAGAGGAGAGGAGGAGGTAGAGGAGAGGAGAGGAGGAGGTGGAGGACAGGAGAGGAGGAGGTGGAGGTGGAGGAGGAGGTGGAGTAGGTGGAGGAGAGGAGCGCACCTCTATGAGCTGCACCATCACAGTCTGGTCACTGATTTCAACGTTCCACGAAGATTGATCTGTGGCGGCGGAGGGTCTGAGGTGACACACCTACCCCACCACCCCCACCCCACCCCCACCTGGCCATCCCCGCCCGGCCACCCGGCCGTCTCTCACACTCTCGCCTGAAAGCGAGTTTAAAGCAGATTAGTCTTCTAAGTCAGGTTACAGCGCATCAAAGCCTGTCGAATCCTAACGCTCAAAGTGGGCATAGACGGTGTAAATGTGGCACGATGGTGGCTCTTATGAAGGATGAGGTGGATTATCCAGCAGCGTGGAGGTGGAGGAGGAGGTGGAGGAGAGGGGCAGCTGGAGGTGGAGCAGAGGAGGAGGTGGAGGTGGAGGTGGAAGTGGAGGAGGAGGAGAGGTGGAGGAGATGATGAGATGGAGGAGAGGAGTAGGTAGAGGAGGTGGAGGAGAGGAGGAAGTGGAGGAGGTGGAGGTGGAGGAGAGGTGGAGGAGAGGTGGAGGAGAGGAGTAGGTGGAGGTGGAGGAGGTGGACGTGGCGGTGGAGGAGGTGGAGGAGAGGAGTAGCTGGAGGTGAAGATGGAGGTGAAGATGGAGGTGGACGTGGAGGAGAGGAGTAGGTGGAGATGGAGGTGGAGAAGAGGAGTAGGTGGAGTAGGTGGAGGTGGACGGGGAGGTGGAGATGGAGGAGTAGGTGGAGGTGGAGGAGGTGGAGATGGAGGAGAGGAGTAGGTGGAGGAGGTGGAGGTGGAGAGCACCTCTGTGAGCTCAGACCATGGCAGTCTGATCACAGATTTGAAGATTCCATGAAGACTGATCTGTAAAGCAGCAGGTTCCTCTGAGATGGTGAGTGAAGTTTCTGTGTTGATCCCTGAAGGAAATGTCTGAAGGATGAAGAATGAAATGAAACCGTAATAAAAAAAGTAAATGAAAGTAAAATCAAATAATATGATTAAAAAAAAACCCTATTTAGAAGATACGGTGTATACTCCAAATAGAAATAGTAACATAAGAATATAAAAAATTAATAAAATACAATAAAAATAAAATTGATAAAAGAGTCAAATTAAATAATATATATAATATATAATATAATAAAATATAAATAAAATATAAATATAAAATAATGAAATAATATAATATAATATGATACCCTCCCCATATTTCTGTAAAACAGCAGAACAAAATAGAAATGACAAAATAAGAATAAAAAGATATAAAATTCTAAAATGAAATGGAATAAATCAAATGATATAACATGATGCTCTGCCTAGAATACACATCTCGCCACAACAGAAGCAATCAGAATGTTGCTGCTAATCATTGACCATCTGAGGCTCTAATGATTTTAATAATGATCATTAGATCCTCCTCCAATAGCCTTTCATGGACATTATTTGAGTTACAAAAAAATACTTTGAAAATACTGTGGAGTAACGTAAACAAGAGGGTTAAAATCCCCCAAATCATTCAGATTTGGCATACATATTCTCCTCCTCATCTCCCTCCTCCTCCTTCTCCTCCTCTTCCTCTTCCTCCTCCTTCCCCTCTCCCTCCTCCTCCTCATCTCCCTCCTCTCCCTCCTCCTCCTTCTCCTCCTCCTTCTCCTCCTCCTCCTCCTTCTCCTCCTCCTTCCCCTCTCCCTCCTCCTCCTCATCTCCCTCCTCTCCCTCCTCCTCCTTCTCCTCTTCCTCTCCCTCCTCCTCTCCCTCCTCCTCTTCTTCCTCCTCCTCCTCCTCTTCCTTCTCTTCTTCCTCCTCCTCTCCCTCCTCCGCCTCTCCCTCCTCCTCCTCCTCCTCCTCCTCTCCCTTATCCTCCTCTTCCTCCTCTCCCTTATCCTCCTCCTCCTCCTCTCCCTTATCCTCCTCTTCCTCCTCCTCTTCCTCTCCCTCCTCCTCCTCCTCTCCCTCTTCCTCCTCCTCTTCTTCCTCCTCTTCTTCCTCCTCCTCTTCCTCCTCCTCTTCTTCCTCCTCCTCTCCCTCCTCCTCCTCCTCCTCCTCTTCCTCTCCCTCCTCCTCTCCCTC
>CAESWR010001483.1:61585-89803 GCA_903171835.1 Mullus surmuletus | reverse complement strand
TACCGTAATAACTGTTGTCTGCGTGCAATATGCTCACTCGCGCTTCCTACCCGGCTACTGTAATAAGCATTCCAGTCAACCTGCAACATTTTTCTTCTCAATCATAAAACACTGACATCGGGGACACTTTTAAGGAAAGCTTTAACCGGTGACACGTCCTCCTAAACCGGGACTGTCCCCCGAAATCATGGATGTTTGGTCACCTTAGTGCTCGCCGATGCCACTACCAGAATTTCTGATGCATTTCTGATACTGGTTTTGGAATGGGAACATCTGCAATGCTGCCCCTCTGTAATGCCTTGAAAAAGCTTTCAAGTATATATAGAATATCTCCCAGAATCCTTTAATCTCATAAAAAGAAGCAAAAGTATGGCCATAAAAAAACACAATCTGCATCGTTCGATATTCCACCAATTTTCTGTACGAGTTTAAAAGAAAAACCCTCCATCTAACACCAGGCTTTAATTGCACGGTGAGCCGAGTGAAGCTTGTGTCCTCACCTTCGCCGTGCTCCCTCTGCTCGCGGCTCTCGCTCTGTCACTGATCCATTAATCATCATTTTATTGACGACGACAACAACAACGCGGCCGGTGCGGCGGCCCGAGACACAACAGAGCGGGATTGCACTGGATTAGCTTGAAAGGCAGAATAACCCCCAAGATTGCATCAATCTGTTTACCGTGCTGGAGGCGGAGAGACAAAGGGTGGCAGGGATAGAAAAGGAAAAGAAGGGAGGGTGGGAGCGGAGCGAGGCTGGCAGGACTGTAGAGAAAGTAAGAGTCTCTCTCCCGAGGGAAAGGTTATTTGTAAGGGGATTGTACCAAAGTCACTTACAAAAGGGAAATGTAATCTGCAGGGGGAATGAAAAATGGAGGAGCAGAATGAGACGGGAATTGAAATTTGGTGGGAAAAACAGACGTGGAAGTGCCTCGCTGCATTCGTTAGCGATAAATGAAATAAACAAAGATATCACTGCCAAGATATTAGGGCTGCACAATTAATCGAATTTAGTCGAAATCGCAATATTTTGCCGCCACCATTACATGCGCATAATCGTCCAGGATATTGAGGTCTGAAATGCGTGCTCTCCCCGCGGCTCTACTGCATTTCACATCCAGCACTTCCTCAACTTACAATCAGCCAACTACTACAGGGGGCGAACCAGCATTTTCATTTTTGGAAAAGTATTTATTCACCTAGAAGTGAAATATAAAGATACTGCTCATAAGCTCATGTATTCAAGTATTCTTTACTCACGATTATGTGACATCATAAGATACAGCAACTTGCTTTGGCATTATTAAAGTGCATATGTCTTTTCACAAATGAATAATAAATAATGGTGGTCAATAATCATGATATCAATAGTGATAAAAAAAAAAAGATTTCTATTTGTTTTTGTATTTTCCGTGCAGAAGATATCACTGCGAGCCGCCACACAGGTGCACAGAAACCCCTTTTTTGATCAATCTTCAGGCGACAAATGGACAGGTTTGTCACTTCTGGGTGAAAATGTCTGTCATTGGGGGCGGCTGTGATGAGTGTGATTTCCCACGTCTACAAAAGACCGCGCCGGTGTCCATTAATTATTCATTTCTGACACGGCGCGAGCTTTGCCAAAAAACACAGAGGCGAGTCTTTCATGAGGAAAAGGCTTTCATGTCAGCAGAAAGCGAGCGTGTTCGGTCCAGCCCCGTGTTTTTACAAAGACATCCGCCACGCGTTTGACTTTCGGGGGTCCTTCTCCGTGCCCCTCCAACCCCCCAACCCCCCCCCCCCCTTTCTTTATTTATGTGGTTTTGTGTGGTTGGCACCTCTATAGAGAGGATTGCACTGGATTAGCTTCTCCGCCTTCCCAACTGATCCGATCCATTTTGTGTAATCCAACTCAATTTAATTATGTTTATCGTTCCACCTCGCTGCTGCAGAGGAGCAGCGGCAGCACACCTCTGCCGAGATAAGCCCGGGGACCCGGCGCCTCTTTGCTGGCAGCGCGTCCGCCTGAGCCTGTTGCTTTTATAAACAGATGGTGTAAGTCACCGACACTCTGTAAATAATGTGTTATGGGCACAATATTATGTTTCAGAGCGCCCCACAAACAGCAGTGTGGCGTCGACAAGAATATCTATGGCTGAAGATCATAACCTCAATTTTTTTTTTTTTCTTTCCCCTTTTCTTTTTTTTCTGTTCTGGGAATTTGCACAGTTTAGCCGCTCTTCCTCCGCGGCCCACTGCCTGCAATCTTGATTCAGTGATGTCTTATTTGAAATATAAACTCCTCAAAAATGTTCGGAAACGTTATTTTAGTCCATCATTTCTCCCCTTTGATAACACCAATTGGTGTTGTATTTTATACCGTTGGAAAGCCTGATCAGTCACCTTTACAATGAGGTTCAACTTGTAAGGATCGTGCATTCGTGGAATGAGCAACACAGCTAAACGTGTGGGTAACGCCCCCCCCCAAAAATTTTCCAAAATCCCTCAATGACTGATCAGGAACATTAATTTAGTCCATCATTTCTCCCCTTTAATAAGACCAGTTGGTGTTGTATTTTATACCGTTGGAAAGCCTGATCAGTGTCACCTTTACAATGAGGTAGAACTTGTAAGGATTGTGCATTCATGGAATGAGCAACACAGCTGAACGTTTAGCTGTGTTGCTCATTCCATGAATGCACCATCCCACACAAGTTGTACCTCATTGTAAAGGTGACTAATCAGGCTTTCCAACGGTATGAAATAGAGTTTACTGACATGTACTGATGACACCTCCATGTATATAAAAGTGTCATTATCAGTCAGTAGATAAAGGTTTGGTGCGGTTTCTGGGTTTGTGGAGCAGGAACAGTTATCCTGAGAGCAGCAGCAGCAGCAGCAGCAGCGATGGATGCTCATTTACCAGCAGTGCCAGGAGACCTTTCTCCCCGCGTCCTGCCTCGCCTCGCCTGGCCGTGTCTCCTGTCTATTTTAAGAGCTGGATATTAAAACCTAATTGTGTTCACACTTTTTAGGGACGGCGCTCTCTGTTTCTGGAGACCCCTTTTCCCCCCAATCATATAACATCTACTCAAAAAAAAAGGATCTTGTAAGTGGTTGCCTTCGAGAGTGAGCAGCAGATGCGGCATGTACTTTTTATTCCTTTTTCGTAGCCTGTTAACGGTTTTGCACTTTGCCCGCCAACCCGCAAATAAGGGGTCGGATCAGGATAAACGACCCTCGTAACAATTATACACTCTCCTCCTGTGATAAAATCATTCAGCCACATTTAAAGGGCCGGAAAACGCTGTCCGCTCTCCGTCTTGGTGCCATTTGGCAACACTTGCAGTTTGAAGTTTGATTTAGGATTTGCCCAATAAAAGGCTTGTTAAAGTCTGACCTGGAGTAGATCTCTGTCTGCCTGCTAGTTAAAAGTGGCCCCTCTTGTTATTTGTCAGCTCTCCAGCCTGCGGTGCTCACCTCGCCTCCTCCAATCTGTCTCCGCTTGAGCTGAGGTCGAAGAATGTGTGTGTGTGTGTATGTGTGTGTGTGTGGGGGGAGGGGGGGGGGGTGCCAGGCGCCAGGAGAGAGGGGTTTAGGCAACAAAATGAAATTGCTGCTTCAGAGCAGTCATTTTGAAAACAACGTGCGACCGCTGCACCTGTCTTTGCTCAGTGCTCATTCCTCGCTGTTGGAAAGCTGCCGTCATCGACACACACTTCATGCAAACTCACACTCCATGCAGACACACACGCCATGCAGACACACTCTCCATGCAGACACACTCTCCATGCAGACAGGAGATGATGTGGGATTGGGATCTCTGCAGGATTTCTACTCTTTCTTAAGAGATCCTGGGGAAGTTTTGTCCAAACATTTTTTTTCAATGGTGAAAATACCTAACAAACGTATGATATTTGACTGATAATATCTGATATTTTTACAGCAGCCTTTTGGAAGGAGAAGCTTTTTGTCCCCAGGAACTAATAGGAGAGTTTGCTATAAAAATCTGTCACTGCAGAAAAAATCTGAATGCCTCAAATTCAATGTTGCTGCTAATCATTGACCATCTGAGGCTCTAATAATAATAATAATCATCAAATCCTCCTTGAATTGCATTTGATGGAAATTATTGGAGTTTTTGTATGTTTTTCGATTAAAATACTGTGGAGTTACAATGGCACTTAGAGGATTAAAATCCCCCCAAATAATTAATATTTGATATATAAATTTAATGCTGAAGTTGATTAAAAAGACTGACTCATTTAAAGTGGCAGAAATACTAACACGTTATTTTTACAGCAGCTTTTCGTGAGGGGAGCGACTACCTCACCCAAAACAAACAGATTTAATTAAACAGATCTTAATTTATTTGTAAGGGACAACGGGGCTTTTTTCACAGAGCCAAGTAACGAGTGTTATTTGGATGTTGCATAATACGAATTAAAAAGAAAATTAAAAGATAATGGATATGATTACAAGTATCTCAGTATTTGTGCTGTGTTAATAATGAATACTGTATGTCAGAACATTTCCAGCATTTTGAAGATGTGGTCTGTAACAGAACAACATCTCACTTGCTGAGACAAAAATGCGTACTCGACATTCAATCATGTTGAACCCGCATCACATTCTCCTGCCTGATCAAATCTGTGGTTATTTTTGCACAAAAACACCTGCACACATGTTAGAATGATCCCTTACTGTAGGTGAGATGGCATGATTATTTCATTACGTTTTATTTCATTTCATTTCATTTTGTGCATGTGTTGAGCAGGCTAGTTATAGTGTTAGCTGTCACCAGCCTCAGAAATTGCCACGTTGTGTGTGTGCAGCAGTTGGCGCGAGCCGGCTACAGACCGCATAAAGCAGCAAGTTATTTGGGCTCCACTGAAAGCCACCGTGAATACATTCGCAGTGTTTTCAGTTGCGCAGAGTGAGACTCCACAGAAGTCCACAAAGGAGAAATAGTGTTGCAGGAAACACTGGCGCGGGTTAGCGGGTGTCGTTCACACTCTGAAAGGCATTTCATTCAAAACAGAGTTCTCAAAGCTGCCAGTCAGAGGCTGCTGCTCACTCAGACTCACACAGTCTTACAGCACTGCCTTCTGTCTCATTACTCCTGGAAATCCTGAAATTCAATTAAATGATGGATATAATTGAATAATAATAATAATAATAATAATAATACGAATAATAACATGTATTTATAGACACCTCTCTGACACTCCAGGTCACCGTACTATAAAACCGTGTGTAGACCATGTGTGGATGATATATGGACAGTGTGTGGACCATGTATTGATCATGTGTGCAATATGTACAAAACTCACGGTGTGTGGACCATATGTGAACCATATATGGACTGTGTGGACTGTATGTTAACCATGTATGGAACCGTGTGTGCACCGTTGTGTGGACCATGTTTGGACTGTACGAAGAGTGTGTAGACCATGTGTGAACCATTAGTGGAACGTGTGTGGGCCTGTATGGACCATGTGTGGACCATGTATGGGCCTGTGCGGACTGTGTGTATACCATGTATGGACTGTGTGTGGACCATATGTGGACAGTGTGTGGACTGTGTGTGGACCATGTATCCACTGTGAGTGTGGACCATGTATGGACCTGTGTGGACCATGCACGGTGCGTTTGTGGACTGTGTGTGAACCATGTGTCGACTATGAGTGTGGACCATGTATGGACCTGTGTGGACCGTGTGCAGACCGTTTGTGGACTGTGTGTGGACCATGTGTCGACTATGAGTGTGGACCATGTTTGGATCTGTGTGGACCATGTGTGGACCGTTTGTGGACTGTGTGATGACCGTCATAACGGGCTCAGCGTGCCGTCCGAGTAAAGCCTGGGCGGAGGTGGTTGGTGGTTTGAAGATGATACGAGCAGCTGAGTTCTGAACCCTCACTGTAAACATTGCTGTAAAATAAAGATTGATTTTACTCCGCCATCAAAAGTGGACTTTTGTTAATAAGACGTATGACCTCGTAGCTTGACCCTGCGAGTGAAACGCATCGCAGCGATTCCATATAGGTTGAATTAGCTAAGATGTCTCACTTCTCAGTCCACAATGTGTGTGTGTGTTGGGGGGGGGTCAGCTGACCCACGGTGACCACGCAGGCGACAGCATCTTTGTCACCGCTCTACTCTGGCGACCATTGGAAGGCCGACATCGCATGCGATGGAAGGGAGGAGATTGATCAACCTGCACGCACGCACACACACACACACACACACACACACACACACACACACACACACACACACACACACACACACACACACACACACACACACACACACACACACAAACACACAGTTCCTGTCAGGAAGGTCACTTCTTTGTTGTGTCTTGTCTTCCCATCAAATTAGTCACAAAGAACGCGGAATCGGCACAAGGCGAGGTTTATCCTGGTGGGAACAACACAAGACTGCTGAATAAATAACATAATAATGATAATGACGATGACAATTATTTGCAGAGCACTTATCAAAACATGGTTACAAAGTGCTTTACATGGATGTACATACAGACACACACATACACACACATACACACACACATTCACATATATACATACATACATACATAAATACACACACACTGGGCAAAAAAGAGGTGAGGCGGCCATCTGCTTAGACCGGCCAGGTAAACGAGACGTAGAGTTGCAAAACAAGACATACAGTTACAAATAAAATGAATGAAAATAGACTGAATGACTCCATATTCTGATTTTATCTTTTATGAAAACATCCCCCCCAAAAAATCTATCAATGTGTTTGTTCAATTTTCTGCCGCGCGCAGCAGCTCTGTCACCGAGAAATATTTATAAAAAGAACAACTCGGGTCTCTCCCCACTGCAGCTATTTATTCGGCAGCTCATTTATTAGTGATGGGATGGCGAGCATCACAGCTCAATTCTTCTCTGTCATAAGTAATGCATCTCTGGCAGAGATGACTGTAATTACAGCGAGCACGCCGTCCACACAGCCGACGCCTTTGGAGCTGGCGCGTCCACGCAGGCTGCAGGAGCTGAATGGATAGAAATCAAGTTTATAGATCTGTGGTTCCCGCGCCCACCCCTCCACCAGAGGGGCCGGGGTTTTAATTGCTGTCTGACCAGGGTTGGTTCTGTGTGAAGATCGGCCACGTTGATACGAGACGAGGTTGGGGGGGGAGCGGGGGGGTTGTCTTTCTCTGTGGTCGCTGTATTGACAGCTTCTCATTCTGGAGGAGCTGATAAGAACGCGGGAGCCGGAGAAACACACGGCCGGAGTGGATTGCATTTCAGCTTCAGGAATTAGAGCTGTTCTCAGGGTCTGCCGAGCCTTCAAGGTCCCGCGCTTGGCAGCCGCATCCAGGGCCGGAGTTGAAATTTCACATGGGCTGACGGTGTTACCGCCGGTCCACAGCCGAGGGAGGAAATGCCAGCGCAGGTGGCGTGCGTCAGGAAAAAAAAAAGAACAGAAGAATCTTGTAACCTTGTAACACAAACGAAACAGCTGCCTGCGCGAAGAGCATCGTATTCACAATCAATGAGGGAGAGTGCATTGATTTACAAAGTAAAACACAAACACAGGGGACCTTGTGCAGCTTTACATCGGGTCACAATGCGGCTCACAGCACCGTCACATTTACACAGAAGAAGAGGGGTTTTTTTGTAGCCGAACCATTCTCTGTGTTTATTTGATGGACCGTTTCTTAGATTGCTGGATTTAATTGTGTTTTATTAACAATGATGTAAGTGCTGAGAAAGCCATTTGCATTCCACTGTAATTTGCTGTTGCATTTTAGCACCTAATTATAATTGGTGACATCTCATAATGATATATTAACTGTAAGTTGTAATAGTGTTTAACGCTAATCTGAAGCCCACGATTGCTACATGTACATTGTTCAAAACTGCCTCAGAGCCTCTTAAAAGAGAAAACCGCCTTTGGACCATTAGGAAGCTGCGGCTCTCAGGACTGAAATTAGTCACAGAATAATTAAATGCTGAAAATGTTTGACTAAAAACGACCAGAGAAATAGAAAAATGCACGCCATCTCAGTCGATGTAAAACCCTTGTCGGATTTCAGAGGCTCCTTCAGAGGATTACATCACCGATCGATCGGCGATGAGTAACAAAAGCCAAATATTTCACGTACAATATACATATCTATAACCTTCCTACAACATGATAGACCTCCAAGCGCTTGACTTATTGCTCCTTTTATTCCCTCTGATACCTTTGTGGCTGGAAAATCTACACTGCAGCAGGACAAATTGCACTATTTGTGTCATAGATCTCACTGTCAGGAGCACATTACCCCCACTGAGCTCCTCACTTCGCCCAGTGAGAGATAATTGTGGCTCCTGCTGGGAGGGAAGAGCCCAGCGTTGAGGAGCCGCCTCCCGCAGCACTCGCCCAAAGGTTTTTTCCCCAAGAGTCAGTAATCCCATGCTCCTTCCTTTTGTATACATTTTCTTCTTGCCTCTCGGTGTTTGGAGCTCGCGGCAGGTAGCTCTGCAGATCTGTTTTCCTCTCGCTCTTTTCAGTTGACATTGTGTGAATGATAGTTTTTGTCTGCACATAAGAGCCGGTTGTGAGGTCTTCCTCAGATACGGAGCCTTACCCTCCGATTAGTGAACAAGCTAAGATCATCCCGTTAAACACATTGATACTTGTATCCAGAGTATGTAACCGAAAATTATTATATTATAATATTATATCATATTATATTATATTACCTTACAGATAGATAGATAGATGGACAGACCTAGATATAGACATAGATGGATAGACCTAGACATACACATAGATAGGCAGATAATTAGATAGATAGACCTAGACATAGATAGATAGACAGATAGATAAATAGACCTAGACATAGATAGATGGATAGATAGAAGCAGTTATTGTTTTTTTAATCCTTCTTTTGCCTTTACAAAAATCAAAGCATTGCAAAAAATAAATAGCCTGTGATGTTGTGAGTTGACAAAGCTAACGAGCAACATGTCACACACATTGAGCTCATAGCTCAATCACAGCGCGCCCCGTGGCACTGCCCGCCGTGTGCTGCTGCGGGTCCGAATCCCCTCTGCTTTTAGTGAATTATTCAGTTCCACTCCACCTACCGTTCTCCTCACATAACACAAATAACCCCCCTGGCAGCCGGGAATGTCTGCCTCATTATCATATTTATTTAAAGTATCACATGACCCATTTTATTCCAACATGGATTCCTCTCGTCATGATTGAGTGGTCCCATATTTAAGAGGAGTCTCCAGAGATACTGCGGTGCATAATGGGAACATTACTATTAAACATAGTCACGGGCCTGCATGTCCTTGCTATTGAAATGAAGAGAGAGACACTTTTCTCTTCCCCGAACTGCGCATTTGTTTTAAATTAGAAAGATTATTATACATTCAAAAACTGCACAAAGTAATAATGGAGTCCTGTGTCTTTGTGTTGGAGAGAATGTTGGAAATCCAACTCAGTCGATCAATGGTCTGTCATGTAAGCAATACGAGATGAAATACTGAATGTTTTCCTGCTGGCTGGTGATATAGAGTCATGTTGGAGAGGACGGAGAGCAAAGGGATGTGGTGCCGCCCTCTGTAACGTGACCAGTCTAATGGACCGCGTCTGATGAACGGTCGTGATTGCAGCAGTAATACAAGGGGAGGCGTGCGCAATTGCCAGGTATACACACTAGTGCGAGCTCTAATGGCCGAATCTGTCACCAACATCTCAAGCAGGTTCACGATGGCGACTGGCCTGTGGCTGGTAATGGAAGATTAATAGCAGGCTACTGGTCAATCTCTGATTGGAGGATTGGAGTTATTGAATGCTTTCCCCAGGATACTTTTCTCAGGACCCGACCATGTCTGGCTGCTATTGATCTGCTGATTGCAAATTTATGGTTATGTTTCCTCAATTTGCACAAACGCAGAAGCATTGTTGTCTCTGCCGGCATCAGTCATTGACTTCCTGCGCGAGTGGATGTGGCGGCGGGTCCCGGCTCGGCCCTGGAGAATTCGGCCCTCATCTTTTGTGACAGCGTGAATGTCATTGCTGTTACTTTATCCGTCTAATTGACCACGACCTTCTGAATGTCGGAAATTTTATCAATAAGGCCTGCACCTTGCTGTTTTAAGTACTGTGCCACACAGGCTGATATGATGTGACTCTCCACTTGGGTTTTCATCACAGTAAAGCAAGCTGTTCTTTCAACACGGCGAGCAGAGAAGAAGTCTGTACTTCCTGATCATGGTTTTAAATCTGAAGCTATCAGAGTCATTTAAGTGAGTTGGTCAAATCCAGTTCAAAATAGTAATTCAACATTTTTCAATAATTCGTTCAACTTTGGCGGCCCCTGGAGGCCAGACCGCTTTGAAATGGTAAAAACCTTCCACAACTTTTAGTGCCAATGGGGTCTAGCTCGCCTGAGCAAATTTGGTCCCGGTCGGATGAATGCCCTCGCACTAGTACGTTAAAAAACTGCAAATATAAGATAAGATAAGATACTCCTTTATTAGTCCCACAGTGGGGAAATTCCAGATAAATATCAAAATATCCGCTTCTGTGTACATTTTAGAAAAAAGTCTAAGCACACAATCTCATAGATCTCACTGTGATACATGCAAGGGTTGCGTTAACCCATTATTTGACTGCCAACGTCAACGTCATTGACCGTTTTTTTTAAAATGGTGAAGGAAAAATCTGAAGGCCATCTGTCCTTTTGACAGATTGCAATTCACACCCCTGACCACTTGGTGGCGAGTGAGCATATTAGTTAGCTAGTGTCCAAAGTGCCTTCAAAAAGCCCAATAACGATGATGGTGTTAAAGAAAAAAAGAGAGACTGAGGCGGTGGAAGATGAAGGACAACCAAGTAAACAGCCCTCGGAAACTACAGAGCGAGCGAGCGGTAGCAGGATTTGCATGACCCTGTCAGTCAAAATGACAGACAGCTAAAAAGTCTAGCGCGACCTCTGGATACATGTGCTTATACAAATTTCGTGCAACCAGGACAAAGTCGACGCTTGTGACACTGAGGCGCTAGTGAGCCTTTTGGCATCGCTTTTTTTGGGCCACTTTAAGATATCAAATGTTTCACCAGGCCTGAGGGTCCTGGAAAAAGGGCGTTCAGGGGGTCAACTTGGGTAACCCTGCATGGTTGGGCTGGATTGTTTGGAAAACACCTGCAGAAACACTGTCAGTGAAAACACCACCGACATTCTGTCCAGCTTCTGTACTTTATCAAAACCTTAAAGCTGCAGTCTGCAACTGGCCACGTGTTTTATATGAATTATATCTTGAATTATATTTTCAATTTGATGGTCTTTATGGCTCAAAAATGTCATAAAAGGAGAAAGGAACCAAAAGGAATAAAAAAGAAAAAGAAACACAACCAATTATCGTTGTTTGGGCCAAATAGGCGACTCCATGAAATGATGCACTGCACAACACTGCATTCACATTGAATTCAGCAGAAGGCAAAGTGGATGTCGTTTGGACACCGTCAGCTGCAAGGAAAGGCGGTAATTTTCTGTGTATCCCGATCCGTCTGGCGGGAACGTGCTGTCTGTTGCATTCCATGTGAACGTGTCGTGTCATTGGCTTGGAGATGTTTGGCTCGGTTCCCTTTGCTTTCAGTATTACATGGGAGATACTTTTGAGCCATGAACACCATCAAAACAAGACAACAAATTATGATTTCATTGTGACAAATCCATTGGCCATTGCAGTGGAGTAGCGATAATTTGCATTTCAGTGAAGCCTTGCTGACAAGTGAATTGAATCGAATTGAATTGAATTGACTTTATTGTCAGACTAAGTCTGAAATTCATCTTGCACTTTGTTAGCTCCATTCAGACATTTCGACAAATAACATTCAACCAACATACATGATATTTAACATGACCTACGAACAGAGTATCACACAAACACCTATCTTCATATTGTTTCAATGTGCATTTGATTGTGGATTAAGCTCTTTATTTATACATTCACTTCACTTCAATTTCATTTATATAGCGCCTATTCATAACAAACACTTCTCTCAGGCAATTTAAGACTATATCTGTGTTTTACTGTAGATGAACCAACTTCAGCTGCAGTTGTAGATCCAGCCGTGGCTCCCGAGCGGCCGCCCCGCCCTCCGTCCCACAGTTGCCTCGTTTAGCTTCAATGCACGGTGTTTCATTACCTCTGCCTGAGTCAAATGGCTGGGAGCTGTAGACTGATATTTCAACTAAGACATAATTAATGAGATGTGCATGTCTGGTTCCTCTCTCCTCTGAGCAAAGCTCCGTATACGACATTGCTGGGATTATGTACAGGAGCAGGATGGGGGCAGGATTTGCACCGCGGCCACTGAGTTGTGGAAGTGCGATAAGGAATCGTCTCATGTTTACTCCAGGAAAGCGTTCTTTCTTTCATGGACTTACATTTGCCATTAGAAATACCCTGAAATGATGAACAGTTTTGATTGCACAGACAGAAAATAACAGATAACCAACATGATGGAAATGAACTGGAGAAAAAAAAAACAATGATATGAAAATATCAAAGCATCGTGAAAAAAAACAATGATTACCATATAAATTGCATTAAGTGCCCGTGTGAAGCATTTGCTTTTTGGAAACTCAAAACATCTTGTAATGAAAAAAAACCTCCTGTTTTACAATTCTAAAAGGCATGATGTACAAAACCTCAGTCGGGCGAATATTTGACAGGAAAGGACAGAAAATAGAGATTGATGTGAGGCTGTTTGTTGTGTTGCTGTACAGGTTTAGAGCAGTGGTGTGGTTTCCTCTAGTGGGTTTACTGGGAGAGCTCTTTGATCTCAACTGGTGTAACCTGGTAAAATACAGGTGAAATGAAATAAAGTAACTGCCGATTTGAACCTGCTGAGACCCAGACTTTAATCTAGTCCACTCTAGAGGACAGGATGTGGGGGGGGGGGGGGATGGAGAGGAGGAGAGAAGGAGGGAGGGAGGGAGGGAGTATGGAAAAAAGGGAGAGATGAAGGAAGGAGGGAAGCAAAGATTTGAGGGACGAAGGGATGGAGGGAGAGAGGGAGGAAGGAGAGATTTGCGAGGACGGAAGGAAAGAAGGACAGAAGCCCCTCTGCTCCAAAAGTTCCCTCTTCGTAACACAGAACAGGAAAGTGAGAGTCGGAGTCACCAAACCATGCTGATATGTATCTTTGACATTTTGTAGAGGTAATACGGTAATTGGGGACGTTTTCTCCTGGCTATGAGGCGGAAACCTGCGCAGCACCTAGACTGCACCACTGGTTTGCAGTCAGGGAGAGATTTTAAGCAAACTATCCGATGGAAATACAGTCAAACCACCGAGAGAATTCACATTTACCTGCTGCGTCTCAACTCTGGCCTGTCTGTGTGTGTGTGTGTGTGTGTGTGTGTGTGATTAGTGCTTTCATCCTCTGCATCCTGCAAGCGCTTGGCTCTGAAATCCTCTGCTGTTCGACGCTGAATTTTGTCCTCACTCATTAAGCATTTCACAGTCGCAGGTCTGAAGGTGTGAAAAAACCAACTTTGATCCAAATTGCTCTCAGGTATTCAAAGCCAGACGTGTAAGTGGCGAGACTTGGCATTGTGTTTGCTGGATTCAGAGGCTGCTGCGGCGGCGGCGGCGGCGGCGGCGGAGAGGTGAGAGGGAGGCGGCGCAGCGCTCAGCGAACCCACAGACAAACATGTGTTTAGACACTGATGTTTTATTCAGTGTAGGCCCTCCAACATTCTTGCACAAGGTTGTTTTTTCTTTGGAAGCTCTGGGGGAAAAAGACTGTACAACAATTAGAACAAACACAATGAAGAAAAGCCCTTTGGCGCCGTTAAAATCTCCATAAAAAGGATGTGCCATGTTTTTGAATTACAATGTGACAGTGACAGTTTTGGCGCTGCATCGGAAGGCCGTTGTCATTTTTTGGCCCCTGATCGACTCGATTCCAGAGGTGTCAACTAACAAAGTACAAATACTTTGTCACCTCACTTAAGTAGAATTATTGGGTATCTATAATTTACTGGAGTCATTATTTTTCGGCCTACTTTTTACTTCTACTCATTACATTTTCATGCAAATATCTATACTTTCTACTCCACATGTTAAGAATAGCCTGGTTACTCTTATTAATCATTAATCAATAAAGGCTATTGATAACCTGCCTGTGAAGTTGGACTTTTTGCACCTTAACTTATGGGCCATTAGTCATCATATCTTCACTCCATCAAACACATGTAGTTTTTCATTTGCATCGTAGTAAAATGCCTTCATTGTCAATGAGCATCAGAATCACCATCAGAATTCCTTTATTGATCCCCAAGAGGAAATTGCTTCTTGTTGCAACAACAGCTCCAACTCAAGTGTCCAAGTAAAAACAAGTATAGAAATATAAGATATAAGAAATCTAAAAATAAGAGTAGAAATATGTGAAAAAAACGTTAATGAAAAAATAGAAGAAATGGCAACAATAAACAAGATGTGCAGTATGAATAGTATACAAGTAAACAGTGTCTATAATATTATTGTATGTATATGTATCATATTATATATATTATATATTATATGTATATGTAATATGTGTAACATAAATAAATAACACAAAGGGAATTATTGCACATAGTGAGTCCAGTGCTGCTGAAACATGTTAATATAACAATTATAGTCTGGATGGCCTTTAGAAACATGTGTTTTGGGGAGGTGGGCTCGTTAGTGCTCGTTAGGAGCCCATGGGTCTCTTTAAAGCCTATACTCGTACCCGAGTCATGAATGGGAATACACCGCTGACGCCGCTGCTCCATTCAGATCTGACTCGCCTCCATCGTGGTGAATTTACAGCAAGTTGTCAGTGCAATTAACAAACCTGTGGCTCCTCCATGACCTTTACATGCTTCCATTCTGTCCCATTATCTCCTGCCAGCCGTTGGCGTGCGTGCGTTTTCAAGGAATATCTCACACCTCCAGTTTCACAGCATTTTAATGGGGAATTTTCCCTGCCAAGTCTGCTACAAACACATTTTTTCCATTATCTGCCAGTGTCACAGCACAATAACAGTGCAGATGTTTTTTTGGTGCAGATTTGAATAAGCCATTAACCCTGTAAAGTGGCAGAGTCCGGAGCGCCCTGAAAGCACTAAGCTGCAGCGGACAGCCGGCGTGCTAATGATGTGCAGTGGGTGGTGATGCGCCGCGGCTCAGCACCTCAGACCTGTTGCCATCTTCTCAGGAAGGGATTCTCACTTTGAGACGACATCAAACCACATCTTCAGTGTGAAACGCTGTGAAGCGTCACTCTGAGCAGCGTGGACGCCACTCGCACTCTCTCTCCTTTCTCTTTTCACGGCCCTGTTTGACGACACACATCAGATCGCAGGACCGACACTGACAACACTGGAAAATGTAATAAGTTGAACTCACTTTAATTATGCAACTCGTTTCCTCAATTGAATTAAGTAAAGTCAACTTATATCAGGTAGATCATAACAACTGATTCATTCTTAGTGGGATCTACTTAAAAAAGGTTACAGAGTCAATTACGTCTTTCGGTTTGTGCTGCCTTTTGAAATTAACGTTTTAATTAACGCATACACTGCATGACATTTATTCAAAGTCGAGACATGATTAACTGTTAAACCAATAATACATTTTAGACAAATCTTTGGCTGGACAATAAAAGCACTGTCGCATTTTCGAATTTTCACCTGATGTTACAGATATTGCCAAAAATTGTTATTGAATTTAAAAATGTGTTACATTTACTTTGTGTTATGTTTCCCAAATGTAAAAGGAATTCTGTTGATTTGAGCGTTCAGACATTGTTTGCCAACCCTTAGTCTGTGTTGTAGCTCGTAACAAAATGAATTACATTTAAATTAGATTAAAGGTAGATTACGTTTACCTATCGGAACCCAAAATTACCAGTAAATTGTTTCAATGAAGTTACCAGAAAAATGTCTGAAGAACTAAGTAAGGCCGACTCATTGTTGTTTATTTGACAGGATATTTGTATTGACGGTGAACGCGGTCAGAGACGGTTGTCAGACCATCGGACGCTGACATTCACATTAGAAAACAACCTTAGTTATTTTACATTTCCCTCCTCTTGAATTTTTATTCAGCGAGTTGCTCTTCTTCCCGATCTGGTTGCTTCAAGTGAAGCAACGTGCCAGTGGGTGTCAACGCGCAACAAAATATGGCAAACATGTTTCATATGACACTTCAATTTCCCGTCTGTCAATCAGGCGGCCGCTGCGACGCTCCTATTGCTCTGCCGGTCTGACAGCTTATGATAGATCTGGTTCTCAGTTAGCCGGGAAAGTCTGTGATTACACGGATGCTTATGAAAAAGTATATATAGACTCTGAGCGAGTGGAGTCTACTTCAAAAGACCCGGCTTTTAAGGTAGAATTTGCACACTGTGTAACTTTATTTCATGTCAGTCTGAAATTACACATCTTTAAATATGTGGCAGATGTTGATGTATTTACATGCATTGTTTACTGTATCGACCAAGACGTGAAGATCAAGTCTGAGTGACTTTCATGTAATGTTTTACAGTCTAACACGTAGACTTAGACACATAGATATGCGCATGGTTTGTGAAGGTGATCTACTAATGCTGAGGTTGCGTCTTTCAAATGTGCAAAGTAACACACGCTGCCCATTTAGCATTTTTTGCTTCTAGTGGGAGCAATTAACTGTGAGGAGTAAATACAGATATCTTAATTTTGCTCATCAATGGGATTTGCAAAGATAGAAGATAATTGCAGTGATTATGTTTGCGTCTATACACAGTATTTTTACCACGTTTGACACGTTTGGGCAAAGTGGCACGACTGCAGCACAAATGGCTGCTGTTCTTGTGACATTTACATTTGATCCGGACCGTATGGAGCACATTCATTTATTTACTCCTGAAGACTTCCTTCAAAAAAACTTCCATAATCGTCCTTCATGACAAAAATCGTCCCCTCTCTAAAAACTGCTGTAAAAATAACATCTTCATATTTTTTCCACTTTAAATGAGTCAATCTTTTTAATGGACTTCAGCCTGAAATATATATATTCATATTCATATCAAATCTGAATTATTTGGGAGGATTTTAACCCTCTAAATACCAGTTCATGTACCTCCACAGTATGTTAATCAAACCCCCCCACAAAATCTCAATTTCCATAAAATGCAACTCAAGGAGGATTTAATTGTTATTATCATTATTATTATTATTGTTATTTTTAGAGCCTCAAATGGTCAATGATTAGCAGCAACATTGAATTTGAGGCATTCTTACTTTTTCTGCAGTGAGGAACTAATGAGAGTTTATCTGTAGCTTGAATACTTTAAGGCTAATTTGAGAACAGACACCAGCATTTTGGATTTTAATGAAACATGAATATCCTTTCAGAAAAATGCTGCTTTATTCAATCAACGCAGCCAAAATGGCCTAAAAGTAAAGAGTGATCTGGACAAAAAAAACCTCCCAAGGAACTCTGAAGGGGTTAAGTAAAATTCCCATTCCGGCACAGACGCTAACGGTGGCTTCCCTCTCCTCTCCCTCCTCCTAATGAAACCTGCAGCTGTAAAAAGTAGCTTCTGCGTGAATGATGAAGCGGGCCGTGTGTCTGCATCTGGGCCACTCCGGCCGACGGGAATGCGGCAGAATGTGCTGGCTGACACAGACCTCCATCTCCCACTGCTGCCACTGCCGCCGCTGCCCGGCTGTCAGGAAGATGAAAATATGCCTGGCTTCATTTAGTGCAGTGGGATCCTGTGGAGAAAAGGAGCAGGTAGAGCTAATGGACTGCTCTCTCCGCCACAGTGCGGCTGTCGACTCAGCACCGCCGCCGGCTGCCTCTCCAGGACGCACCATTTTTATGACAATCTCTCCGAGGCCACAGCAGGCAAATAGCCGCCCGAGAGCCGTCACCTCCGTGCCCAGATTGTCAAGGATTTACTGTAAACAAAATCCAGTTTCAGGGAATTTCAGGCTTCCTCAAGGTTAATGTGCGTGTGCCTGATTTACAAGGGTGCCAAATAAAGAGAGCAAAATAGTGCGGCAGTGATCCTGTGCGCTCTCCTCTGGTGCTCAAAATGGCTGTAAATGACAGCAGGTGCAAATGTGATGGATGCGGCAGAACGTAGATGAAAGGTTTGCCTGGCTGCCGCAGAATTGGCGGTTTATCTGTGAGAAAGTCCAGAGAGATGAAATGAACCCTTAAGAGTTCCTTTAAAAAACCTTTTCAATCGTTCCTTTAGTATGAAAAACGTCCCCTCCGTAAAAACTGCTGTAGAAATAATATATGTTCATATTTTTTCCACTTTAAACGAGTCAGTCTTTTTTAATCAACTTCCGCCTTAAATATAAATATTAAATATATATATAATATATATAATATATATAATATTATAGGGGAATTATAGGGGAATTTTAACCCTCTAAATGCCAGTTTGTTTACATAACTCCACAGTATTTTGTTTAAAAATCATACAAAAACTGAAAACATTTCCATCCAATGCAATTCAAAGAGGATTTATTGATTATTATTATTAGAGCCTCAGATGGTCAATGATTAGCAGCAACATTGAATTTGAGGCATTCAGATTTTTTCTGCAGTGACAAACTCTCTTATTAGTTCTTGGGGACAAAAAGTGAAAAAAATATGATATATTAATATTTTTTAATTGTTCATCAGCTTCAGCCTAAAAGATACATATTAAAATTTTTGTCAGGGATTCTGACCCTCATGACGGCCAACTACGTCTTGACAAAAACGTACCCAGGAACTCATACAAAGGGTTAATCCCCATTATTGCCCCATTTTTGCCCCTCCCCCACTGACCTCTGTGGTGACCCCTAACAACAAATTGGCATACCTGGGTGATTTATGGCAGCAAACTAGTTCCACTAAAATGGTTTTGATGAGGAGTAAGTAGTTACATCTTTGAGTCAGAAAGTTTGATGGAAGGGTTTGATGGAAACTAAAAACATATTGAATCTTTCGTAATGTCATTGCAGTGTGTTGATCAAACTGTAAATCTGCAGGTTTCTGATCCCAGTGGCAGGAATCCTCTGGCGTCCACTCAGCAAATCCAGCTCGTGTCAGGACGACTTGCTCGGCTTCACCCCAAAGTCGTTTGGAAAGTTAAAAAACAAATACTTTGCCTTGTACTTTTTACCCGCCACTTTATAACCCACCAGACTGACATTGGAACAAGGTGATTTTTATCCACGCTCTGTGATATCCACCGCTGTTTCAGACCTGCTCATCTGAACAAACTACTGACTTCTTTATGTTTGCCTCTTCGGTTAAGAAGAGCAGTAAGTTTAATGTGTCACTAATGTGCGGCCGACCAAAATCAAAATCTACCCTAAATATTATATATATATAAGTGCCCACAAGTTTACCAGGAATATAAACTACTATGCAGATGACCGCCCACCCTGAGTCGTGGATCTGCCCAAGGTTTCTTCCCAATAGGGAGTTTTTTCTTGCCCCAGTCACTTTGGTGGGACATGTTGTGTTTAGTTTTATATGTGCCTCTGTTTAATGTGTCTTGGCACTTCACTTGCATATGTCCATGTAGTGCTCTACAAATACATTTTATTATTATTATCATTATTATTATTATTATTATTATTATGATACTCTGACTCTCACAGTCGGGCTTTTCTTAGCGGCTACTGTGAACCATCAAAATCCCTACAAAAATATATGATATTCCATATGTATCCTTCAGGCTGAAGCTGATTAACAAGACTGACTCATTTAAAGTTGGAAAAATATGAATATATGATATTTTTACAGCAGTCTTTTGGAAGGAGACGCTTTTTGTCCCCAGGAACTAATAAGAGAGTTTGCTATAAAAATCTGTCACTGCAGAAAACATCTGAATATTCGTCTATATAGACCATAGGTAAGTTGAGTCACAGCTGCACTAAACTTGGTAAGAACCGAAGCATCCTGGGACATTTGCACTTACTGGAGACCTGTTTGTTTTTAATATTGATTTTTTTCAATTTTCTCTTTTCATTGTTTAAGATTAAGCACACATGCATCTTTTAACCGTCAAGAGTTCCTTAAAGAAAACGTTCTCAATCGTCCCTCAGTTTAAAAAACGTCCCCTCCCTAAAACCTGCTGTAAAAATAACACTGATCAATATTCTTTCCACTTTGAATGATTCAGTCTTTTTAATCAACATAAGCCTGAAATATGTATATCAAATATTAATTATTTGGGGGGATTTTTACCCTCTAAATGGTTAAAAAACGTCTAGACAAAACAATTTCCCCAGATACACTTAAGGGTTAAAAAGATTGACTCATTTAAAGTGGAGAAAAAACCCCATGTTTGCTCAATTTTAAACTATGACATGAGAACATTGAAAAACCAAATAAAAAAATCTTTCCCAGAATGCTTCAGTTCTTACCAAGTTTAGTGCAGCAGTGATTCAACTCACCTGTAAAGTCTATATGGACGTATTGGCTCGAAAGTCAAAAGGGTGAGAGTTCACCGCCGTTATATCTAGTCGTTGATCTATATATCAACGACTCATTCGGTTACAACTTTAATTATCTCCATCCTGATATTGTTTGGAGTGGCGGCAAACTTGTTTGGGAGCGGACGCAGGTGCTGGGAGTGCTGAGGTTCTTCCTCTGGGCCGTGTGGTGGATAATGAGAGCGGCTGAGGGGGGACGAATAACTCCAGCGACTCTTTCACTCCCTTAATCTCTGCCCACAGCCTCGTCCAGTCACACCGAGTCATTACTTCCCATCAGTTTGTGCCACTTGATCACCCGTATCGTCTCCTGCGGGATCGGGATAAAGAGCGGGGAAAAGAATCCAACGTTCCGTAATTCAATATCTTTAATAAAGATGGTGAACAAATCTCCTTGTTAAGCTGCGTGTAGGATGATTAATTACAGGCCTCCCTGCAACTTCAAACCCACCAGCATCGGCAGAGCGCAGAGCCCGAGTCAGCACAGTGGGAACGCCACAAACCACTCGGGATCTCAGCCTCTCAAATCAGATCGCAGCCACCTTCATATGTGGCTCGAAATCAGATGCAGATTGGAATTTTGGAACCGCCTGAACAGTCATCGGAATTCAGTGCGATCAGGAGTCACCAACCTTTTTGAAACTGACAGCTGTTTTTTATATTGCGGAATTGACTAGTTTTTATTTAGTTTTAGTCTTAGTTTGAGTTTTTAAGGAAAAAGTCCGATATTGGACTGTGTCGTTTCCTTCCCACAGCTTTTGCCATGTTTGAGAGCGAACCATCTTCTTCATAGAATGCGCACGAAGCAGCTACGGCAGCTGATATCCACGATGCTGCCCCCCTCTGGAAGCAACGGTTACTCTGACTGAACAGGACAGTAATCGAAGGAGAAAACCAAACCATCAATGAAAACAAAGCTGATTTGATCTGAAATTCTGTTTTGTTTTAGTTAGTATTGTAATTTTCGGTGTAGTTTTTATTTTTTATTTTTTATTTTTTTTAATATTCTTTTTATTTCGTTAACTGTACCAAAATTACAAATTTGCTTTGACCTTTGAACTAGAACACGTCCGAATTGAAAACTCATTGAAAACAAAGATGGCTGACGGCATACTGGGTGGAGTCTGTCTCGCTGATCCCGCCTCCCCTTACGACAAGTCGGCACCAAAGTTGCTGCCGTTTCTCCCCAAAAATTAATTTCCCCTCCTCTTCATCTCTTTTCCTTCTCCTGGACACAAAAATATTAAACCATTAATATTTGTGGACTCCATGACTATATTTACATGTGGTCAGTATTTGGGTGAAGGTACATAATGTGGTTACGGAAACATTGGGAAGAAGCCGTTTACATGGTCATTGTAGTCAGTTGGGATCTCGTGATCTGACTAGCGACGCACGGAGAACCTTTCGAATCGTTGCAAGTCATTTACGCTTCTTCTTCCTGCATCCAAAACAACAACAACAGCAGAGTGGATCAGGAACAGCCCGGTTAGCAGTTGCGTTCTTCAGTGCTTTGGTGCTGGTACTGACCCACCACCAGTACTTGGTGCTGGTACTGACCCACCACCAGTACCTGGAGTTGGTACTGACCCACCACCAGTACTTGACACTATTCCTCTACCCGTTCTTCATTAATGAAAGGCAAGAATGGGAAGAAATAGCAAATGAAGCCGGAGCCCGAGCCTGTGCTGGACTGGAAAGCCCAAGATTCCCTGCCAACAGAGCAGAACACAAATGAGCGTTCAGTGTTTACTTAGAAAAGGAGGAACCCAGGGGAATATTCGGAATATGACAATATTCCGCTTATTCGAATGGGTTATTGTTGTTTACATGGCCGCGCACAACAGGGATATTGCGGATATTCCACTTAGAAAAGGCTTATTGACTGCATGGAAACGTAGTCCATGTGTACTTGTACACTGCTGTGAATAGTTGCGCGGTGAGGAGCTGGTGGTGTGAACGCAACCTGAGAGACTCAAGCTGCTTTTGACCGAGGACTATGAGCCTCACAAAGGCTCCTATTCTTCATTTTATCGTATTCTCATTATCTCCCCGTTGCTCTTGTCACTGGGACGGCTCTTCATTATGGTCCTCAGCAGAGTCCGCTTTCATAAAAGCCCGGGGTTTGATGCGCTTCCCAGGAACCTTGTAAGTGCTTGACAGTGCACGCCAGGTGACTCAGCTAACATGGAATCAGCCTGGCGAAGCCGTCGCTCCGGCAGCACGGCCCCGAAGCGCGGCCACAGGCATTCGCCATTGATTTAATCACTTCGAATAGGAGCATAACACAGCGAGGCTCAGTTCCTTGCTGCGTTTAAAAGATTGGCCAGTTACATAAGGTTAATCAAGTATAGTGACCTGCTGGAGGCGGTGATCTCAAGGTAGCAAGGGTTCTGAAAAGAATGTTGTTTAATTATTCACTGCACAAGCTCCGTCCATAAATATTGCTGTCAAAGAACATCATTGGCACCAAAGATGACAAACTTTTGTATGAAGCCAATTAACAACCTATTTCATACTCATTAAAAGATGCCAGATGTCTTTTTATATTTACAAGTAATATGTAAATTCATTTCCTCCAAATTACAATAGATGGTAAAACATTTCTTAATTTAAAAACAAGAGTCAGAATTGATCTTTAAGTGGAACTGCAACTGATTGCAGAGCGCAAAACTAAGGGGTGGAACTGGGAGATGTGCATGTTCAACGTGGGGGTGGGGGGGGGGAGTGCTGAGGGGCGGAGCCAAACAGTCCTTGAAACAAAAATCTTCTGAGAGCACACTATAACCAAAGGGTATGAGGAATTTGTTCAGCAATCCACGTGAAACTACTCAAAACTGTTTGGGTCAGCGCCCCCCAAACAGCAACAGCTACAAAGCTAGGCTAGGATGCTAACACACAACACAACAAACCCACAAAGATAACTAACCATAGATGTTTACCTCTGACAAGCTCACAAACACACCAAAGTTTCACACCTAAATCGATGCATGACTCACAAACAAGCCGTCGTCAATAGTTGCCATGGTTCTGGTGAGAAGAAGAACATACCTTCTTGAAAAAGAAGTTTTGTTGTCATGAACGAGCTAATCAATGCTAGCTAACAAGCGTAGTGGATTTAGATGTCAAACGTTGGTGTGTGTATGAGCATGTCAGAGGTAAACACCTACGGTTAGACCTGTTAGCATCCCTACCTCTTTGTTGCGAGTGTGCTCCTGGAAAATCTTTGTTTCCAGGGCTGTTTGGCCCCGCTCCACAGCCTCTCAGCCCCACCCCTCAGCCCTGCCCCTCAGCCCCTCAGCCTCTCAGCCCCGCCCCTCAGCCCCTCAGCCCTGCCCCTCAGCCCCGCCCCTCAGCCCTGCCCCTCAGCCCTGCCCCTCAGCCCCGCCCCTCAGCCCCGCCCCTCAGCCCCTCCCCTCAGCCCCTCAGCCCTGCCCCTCAGCCCATAGGAGAACTGGGAGACCCCTACCCCTCACGTGAACACCGTAAACTAAGGGGAGGGGCTAAGGGCTGGAGCTGGGATTCAGAACAAATATATGCGTCCAATTGTCCCGAACACCGTCAGTGGATGGTGAGACAGCTGCTTGACACCTAGCGATGAGTAACAGCGTATTACAGCAGGACCAAATAAGGGATTTTTTCCCCTTTGAAGAAACATGATAGACTGAATCCTTTTTTAATTTTTAAACAACTTGCTGTAGCAAAAGCGTCCCCCCTCCCCCCCCAGCCAAGTGGAATATGGTTGTGGTGATTAAATTGCTCTTACTGTAATGTGTTATTCTCAAAGTGCGCGCAGGGAGGCGGTCAGACAGGGATGTGGCTGTAGGACTCCAGCTTCACAGCTTGATGAAGTGGTGGAGAAAAATGTCAAGGGCTTTCCTGAGGACTTTTGAGTTAGCGGCCGTGAAACGCGAGGCCGCCCCCCCCCGGACACCGACACCCAGAGAAAATGTGAAAGGAACACGTGCGGTTTGGCTAAGGGGGTTAATTTGCTGCTGCTTGGCTCTCGCACATTTCCCATTTCTCATTATTTATTTAGTCTGAGTACACTCTTAAGCAGCGTGACCTTTCAGCCGAGGCCTGATTGACGTCCGCGCGGCTACAAGGAGACCCGAAATAGAGCTGGGCGATATGGACAAAAACTCATATCCCGATATATTTAGGCTTAATATCAATATACGACATATATCCCGATGTTTTTTCCACAAAGTGAGCTAAATGTTCAGCCAAACATGACGTGTCACAAGTAGCTTTATTGAAACCAGCTATTTCAATGAACAGTTGCAAAAACAAAAAAATAGATTCCTTCACCTGGTTCAAACTCAGCTGTTCAAATAACAATTTAAACAAATACTTTACTGAAATTATAGACTTTCATGTAAAGTGCACATTGAAAAAATAGCTTAAATGAAAAATAGTCCCTAAAATAAAATAGGCCAATCTTTGTAAAATATCTGGCACTTTTTTAGTTTTCGTTAACTGAATGGCTTAGAAAAATCAAATTACAGATTTTCTTCTCCTTTATAACAAATATAGAGCTATAATCAATATAAAACATACTGTCTTATTCCATACCTTGTTGTTTTGTTTGTTTGTTTTTTTACATCGATATATCACCAGAAACTGTGAAACCGCACGTCAGGCTCCGGCCGCCCCGCTCGCCGGCGCGCAGCTGCTCCGCAAACGACAATGACAGAGGAAATATGCATGAAAACAATACGGGCTCCTTTCCCGGCAATTAGTCTTGACTGAATCGATGAGCGACTGGATTGTCTTGTTTTTCAGCGTCGCGGCTCGCTCGTCTCACCAGTGATATTGGTATTGGTGGACAAGTCTTTTTTTTTTTTTTTAATGCGATATGAGATTTGTTTAGAAAGATCTCTCTGGAATGCGCTGCTTGCGGTGGAAAGGCGGCCCTCTCAGATTAAGTGGCTCAGCTGCATGTTCACCTCCATCTTTGGAGACGTTTCAATGACGATACGGGCTGAGACGTTGTTAAGAGGGGGGGGAGGGAAGGGGGGCTGCGGTGTCCGTTTACCCAGGAGAGAGCCGCTGTAATCCATCAGCCTGCCTGCTGCCCCTTCAGCACAAGCCGGCCCCCGAGCTGCCGACTGCCAGACCCCCCCTTTATCAGCATCTCTCTTTCTCCAACTCTCGCCTCTCCAGACTAAACCCCCCCCCACCCACACACACACACACACACACACACACACACACACACACACACACTATTTTATAATTTATCACGGCGGATCACCTGTGTCTTAACCGGCCACGAGCAAAAGCAGGAAGAGACACCACACAAATGTTTAATGTTGAGTAACGCTGCGTGCGCCTCAGGCTGGCGGCCGAGCAGGAGAGGATGTTCCACTCGGATAGAAATTTCATCTTTTGCCACAGAGATAAAGATGTGACAACCGAGTGAGAGACTGTCTGCCACATGGGGCTGCTTTCCATTTTATTCCATTTCTAAACATCAGCCTCGCCAATGATTATTGTTTCACTGATGCACAGAACAGAATAAACTGGCTTGATTTATTAACGTATTAATGAACGTTTATTATTTGAATCTAATTAAACTTCCCCCTAACGTTTTACGTCGGTCCTGTGGTCTCAGTTATGCTGTTGGGCTCCTGTATTGTTTCCTGCTCCTGCTCCTCACTGCAGAAAAAAATAAGAATGCCTCACATTCAGTGTAAAAAAATATTAATATGTGTTACTTTTAAGGCAGTTTTTAGGGAGGGCACGTTTTTAGTCCTGAGGGACGATTGAGAAAGTTTTTTTTCAGGATCTCTTGAGGGTTAAATGACAATGAAATGAAAAGCACCAATTTGGGATGAATTCTCTTTTCAAACTGTACATTTCAGTCCAACAGGAGAAACGTGGAAAAATCTATTTTCCCCTGATTTATATTTTGTATTTACTTTTTGTTGGGAAGATGGAAAACAATTTCAGCAGATTTCAGTCAGGCAGCTATTAATAAAAGCCACTTTTGCCACTTTTGCCACTTTGTGGAACCCGTTATGGCTTAACAACTGTAACTGCCAACCTTGATTCATGTTCATTTGATCCCATCAAACGACATGGATTTGTGTTGCTGCCGTCGTTATTGAGCTAATTAAGCAGCAGCAACCCGCCTCTGGCTGTGGACGCGCATTCCGTGAATTGTCCGTTGCTTGCTGGGTTGCGGCGCGTCACGGCGGCTCAGCTGCCATTGATCACTGTCAGAAATATCAACCGCTAATTAGAGAGAGCCGCCTCTCTTCTCAGCAGCATTTTCTTCGCTGTTTTAAAGCATATTTTGACCTGATTCATAGACTAAATCTGTCAGAACCTTCTTGCAAGTGGAGGAAAAAGAAATTCCAGTTTTATTTTTTTACCAGTTTTTACCAAAAATGACCAGTTTCAGCTGCTAAAGAGTCCCAAAACTATCCTCTGTGAAACGCAGGTTAAACAAGTAAAACAAAAAATACTACTACATTACAATACTACTTAGTAAATACCATCAGTGCATTACCATGTTGTCCCATTTCTACTGATTAATCCTTAAGAGTTCCTTAAAAAAAAACTTTCTCAATGGTCCCGCAGGATGAAAATCGTCCCCTCCCTAAAACTGCTATAAAAATAACATATATTCATAGAGTCTTTTAATCGACCTGAAATAGATATATCAAATATGAATTATTTTGGGAGATTTTAAACCCCTCTAAATGCCAGTTTGTTACGTAACTCCACAGTATAAAATGCATTTCAAGGAGGACTTGATGGTTATTATTATTAGAGCCTCAGATGGTCAATGATTAGCAGCAACATTAAATTTGAGGGATTCTGATTTTTATCTGCAGTCAAAATGACTCAAAATGAAAAGTGCTCTGGACAAAAAAACACCCGGGAACTCTTAAGGGTTAATGGGCTAATTTATGATCACTCTTATTCTTTTATCCTACATTTAACATACATGCATAGATACATAGAAGGATACACAGCAAATACTACTAATTTTGGGGTGAAAGGTAAAAGTAAAAGTCAACAGTGGTTCCGACGTGTGTGCTGAGAAACTGGAGCTGCGCGTATCGGTTTCCTGTCTGTTGAAGGATATCTTTACTGTAACTGGATCCGTGGCGGCGAGACTCGGAGTCAGCCGGCTCCGACCAGCGCTCCACCATTCGTCCACCATCGTCCAAACTTGTGAGTAAAGGAGCGTTTTAATGGTCCTCATCGTAAAACCTCTCAATTAAAAATCCTTCAGGGTCAAATCAGACGGATACACTTTGAGAAGGGCTCATAAACATTATTAACTGTACTTTGAGGTCATTTAAAACTTGAGGAGGTCAAGACAAATTATACTGCGGGAAAAATATATCTCGCGCAAGTCAGCTTATTATGAAGAAATATGAGCGCAGAGAAAAGTGATCATTTGCTGTATTAATATTTGATCATTGCGAAATCAGCTTAATCTCCTTTTGTAATTAAACGTTTGACAGTCATGTAATGGAGGTACGGAAGACAAAAGGTGGGAAATATCATCTGACTGTTCAATTAGTTAGTTAGATTTCCTGCGTACACTCAAACAAGCAGAAAAAAAAAGGCTTTGCTGAGATTTGTGTCAAATTAGAGTAAAACAAGCAAATAATTACTTGTGTGAAGTCTGCTTGCCAAACAATGAGCTGTATATATGTATATGTGTATATACTAAGTAGCTCCACAAAGCC
>CAESWR010001483.1:42780-54731 GCA_903171835.1 Mullus surmuletus | reverse complement strand
GGGGGGGGGGCGTTACCAGACATGGGACCACATGTGAAAAGTCTCAAGTAAGTCTCAAGTCTTAACCTTCAAGTCTCAAGTAAGTCCCAAGTCATTTTTTCTTGGGCAAGTCCAGTCAAGTCAAGTCAAGTCACCACCTGATCTGATCTTAATAAAGTGAAAAGACAAGATATTAGTAATTGTCACTTAACGTAATAACAGATATTCAGTCAAATACATGGAATCAAACTAAACAGAAATAGCTTCATAAAATGATTTATTTATGGCTTTTAAACCACCTCTGCCTCACTTTTCAACAGCGTGGGCCTCCATTGGTATTGATTTTATATTTTTATTAAAACTGAAAACAAAAAATCAACAACACTCAAGTCATCGTGTCTCAAGTCAAGTCAAGTCCCGAGTCTTTAACTTCAGTGTCCAAGCCGAGTCTCAAGTATTTGATTTTTTGTCAAGTCACAAGTCACCAAAAAACTCAAATCGACTGGAGTCCAAGTCTCAATGACTCCAGTCCCCACCTCTGGGCGTTACCCACACCTTCAGCTGAGTTGCTCATTCCAGGAATGCATGAGCCTTACAAGTTGTACCTCATTGTAAAGGCGACTATTCAGGCTTTCCAACGCTATCAAATACAACACACATTGGTTTTATTGAAGGGAGGAAATGATGGACTGAAATAACGTCAACTTTTTGGGGGGAGTTTATATCTTTGACTGCAAAGTGGCTCCTGGCTCTGTGTACTCTGTGTACTCTGTGTACTCTGTGCATCTTCTGTTCATTAAACTGGTTTGCAGTAAGTACAGCCCAGCACTTGTAAAGCACTGGGGTTATTCCAGGCGAAGGCCATGCCGGCTTTTAAGAAAGTTTGCTGTTTGTTTAATCTATTGTGTTAAAACAGAATATTTTATCCCGAGGAGTATTTTGAATTATGTATGGGGGAATAATATTAACCTATATTAAATGTTTGAGCATCAAACCTACTGTATTTTATATTCAGCACTTTTGAGACCACGGTTCTTGATGTTTGTGTTACACTGAACATCTTATCACAAGATTCATAAATGCACAAAGTACGTTTGTACAAATGGGTCGGGACATTTTAATTACAGCGTCTTTATGGTATTTGTTTTTGCCCCGATGCAAAAAAAATAGTAATAATTGGAAAAAGCATTGATGAGCAAGTGATCGTCTCTTAAAAATTCTGCAACCCTCCATAAAAAACAACTTTATAGATGAAGTCAAACTTGATTCACGATGGATTTTTCTTTTTTTTTTTCATCAAATCATCGCTTTTATTTCGCCCTTTCCAATTGTAGCTCAGACATCTTTATTATGTGAGCAGCAGGAGGCAGCTGCTGGCATTCACTCAGTTATAACTTCACTGTCTCTGACGCCTTCAAGTAGTGATGAGAAAGTGTTTGCATTGTCTTGAGATGACATGATATTTTATTTTAGTCAGACATAGAGTTGATTCACTCATTAGGGGAGGGAACCTTTTAACGTTTTTTGACCATTTCGAGGGTCAACATCCCAAAAATATTTGACATGATTATGAATCTTTCAGGCTTGAGCTAAGCAGTCTTTTGGAAGTAGACGCTTTTTGTCCCCAGGAACTAATAAGAGACTTTGCTCTAAAAATCTGTCACTGCAGAAAAAATAAGAATGCCTCAAATTCAATGTTGCTGCTATTATTTGAGTTTTTGTGTATTTTTTTCCGATTGAAATACTACGTAATCAAACTGGCATTTAGAGGGTTAAAATCCTGAAGTTGATCAAAAAGACTGACTCATTTAAAGTGGAGAAAATACTAATATATGTTATTTTTACAGCAGTTTTTCGGAGGGGACGTTTTTCTGAGACGACTGAGAGGGTTTTTTTAAAGCACCCCTAAGAGATAAAGGTCACCTTCTATGAGGTATTTGACACAGTTTCAGTTAGTTTCCAGAGGCCCAAAAACATTATTCTAAAGTTGTTTCCTTCAAATCCAGCTTTGGTTCTTAATTCCAGCCAGTCTGAAAGTGTCTCTCTGAGCTCTCCTGAGAAGGGGCTGTTTCTGTGTCTGTACCTTTAAATGTCAGTGAGCTGTGTGTGGCCACGCCCCCTCCCCGCTCCTATTGGCCAGGGGCTGCGGCTCTGGCTGGTGGAGGTTGTTGAAAGGCGGTGGTTAATTGAAGCAGAATGAGGTTCCAGTTCACCAACATCTCCACGTTTCTCAAAGCTTGCTGACTTTATTGAGTTGATGTGTGTGGTTTGAGCTGCTAGCATGTAGCTGCAGCTAGCTGTGGCTAACAGGGAGGCTGATGTTGTGTGGGGGGCTGGTGGACAGCAGCCTCCACTACAGCCGGGGGGAGTGGACACCTCACAAGTCCCACACGCTCACATCCACTCCTTTCAGCTCACAGTGGACCAAAGGTGGAGAAAGCAAGTCAATGAGGTCACGGTATGTTTTCATTGTTGGGCCTCTTACTCATCCAACGGGGACACACATGACTGTTAGAAAACCTTCAGGAAATGAATTTGGTTCGGAAGGTGACCTTTAAGGTCATGAAAATACACGTTTGTCAATTCTCTGTGTCAGCAGCAACTCCATGTTTAATCCCTCGTGTGAGTATAACTGCTGGACAACCTGCAGAACACGCACTGATGTGGTATCATAGAAAACCTCCACCTTGCCGTCTCACACATCTGCTGGCGATTTCATGGATCAGAGCAAATTTGTGCAGCGAAAAAATTCTGGCAGGTCGCGAGCGCTTTGATAATCCCTCTGCTCTGCCAGCGTGCCTTTCAAACGAACAGGTGCCGGCATAAATTCACCCTGCAAAATTGAAATGTTAATCAAACAACACAGCCCTGAAACATGTGGAGTGATGTCACAGAGGGCGGTAATTCTTAAAGGGACATTTGGTGTTTTTCTTTATGAAGTTGTATGAGCTCCTCAGTGACTTTTCCTCCACTGCGTCCCGTGAGCCGAGTTCCAGCTTCCTTCAGCTGATGGAAAGGTGTGCGGAGTGATACGAAGGGAGGGATTTTGGTGTTGCAGAAAGTGGATAAAGCTTTTTGCTCCAAAAAACAACATGCGTTCAAAAGAGGAATACATTTGCATCAACAATTCCTTGCAGCAAAAAAGTCTGACCTCGCAATCACCCGGCACTCTTTTTCCTCCCTTCACATCACCTTTCCATCAGCTGAAGGAGGAAGGGGGCGTAAGGAGGCCGCTGCAACGCGAGAGAAGATTTGTTGCAGTGGTCTCCTTCTGCTTCCTTCAGCTGAAGGAAATCATAGGTGGAAAGGTGCACGCAGTGATACAAAGGGAAGGAGAGAGGGGATACGAAGTGGAAAATAGTGCCGGGTGATTGAGAGGTCACACTTTTTCAAGGCCAAGAATTGGTGATGCAAATGTGTGACACTTTTGAACGCAAGTTGTTTTTTGGAGCCAAACTCTTTATCCGTGTGACTCCAGCAACTAGACGGAACTACTTTCTGGGCCAGAACTCGGCTCACGGGACGCAGTGGAGGAAAAGTCACTGCTGATGAAGCTCACTGATGGTGAGGAGCTCATATAACTTCATGAAGAAAAACACCAACTAGCCCTTTAAATTTGTGGCACCTCAAGGTCCTAAAATGCAACTTTGAGTGAGTGTGCGACCCAAGGCGCTTTGAGGGGAACTTTAATGTTCTTACACGACCATTTTAGATGTGTGACTCACGCCGGGGGTGACACCAGCATCCCTCAACATCCCATCAGTTTTTTTCATTTTCTTTTGTATTTTTCTAATATCCATGGGCAGTGCGAGCGCGGCGGATTAAGACGGTTTGCCCCCGTCTATAAGGGAGCAGGAGTGAACCTCCGCAGAGATCCAGAGAATGGTGTCTCTTACTGGCTGAATGTATTTATGATACTTCACAGGCCGGATCCTGAAATGAAAGAGGCAGCACTCGAGGGGCTCTCTGTCTTAATCCGTGGACATTATCTCTACACTGTAAGCGGGTCTTGGCTCGTTACCCCGCCGTTGAGAGCCAGGCTGGCAGGGTTGCAGGCAGAGAGAGGAGGGGGGTGGGGGGGCTGGGGGGGGTGGGGGGGGGGCTCGCCCGGCCGCTGAGAATGTAATCTCCAGATTAGGGGGCGAGACGAATTCCTGCTGCCAGCCTGACCTTGTCAAGGCAATGGAGGAGCCAGAGTGAAATTGAGATTTCAGGACGGGAGTGAGTTGAGGCTTTTTTTTTTTTTAGTGCTAGCGTTTCTCTTTCAGGGGTTACAGACTCGACACCATGATTCACGCTGAATGTGTGTGGTCACACTGGTAGCACACGTGAAATGTGCGCGGGGCGAAGCGCCTCTGGCAGCGAGCATATTGCAGGCGGCCGTCAGCAGTCAGTCAGCCGGCTGCAAGGTTTGTAGGAAATGAAGAAGGTAAAATATGTTGTGTTTGCTCTGCTTTAATATAACACACAATTTGGTTTGACAAATGTGAGGAAAATAAAAGTAGGTTTCCATCTGATTGAATTAACTCTTAAGAGGTCATTTAAAGGGTCAAAATCCCCAATAAATATTTGATATTTGATCTGTATCTTCTTACCCTGAAGCTGATTAACAAGACTGACTAATTTCAAGTTGGAAAAAATATGAATATATGATATTTTTACAGCAGTCTTTTGGAAGGAGACACTTTTTGTCCCCAGGAACTAATAAGAGAGTTTGCTATAAAAATCTGTCACTGCAGAAAAAATCTGAATGCCTCAAATTCAATTTTGCTGCTAATCATTGACCATCTGAGGCTCTAATAATAATAATCATTAAATCCTCCCTGAATCGCATTGGATGGAAATTATTTTAGATTTTATATGAAAATTATTAGTTTTTTGCATTTTTTTCCCCATTAAAATACTGTGGAGTTACATAAACAAACTAGTATTTAGAGGGTTAAATAAGTAAATAAGAAAGTAAGTAATAATAAGTAAATAAGTAATATTTGATACATATATTTCAGGTGGAAGTTGATTAAAAAGACTGACTCATTTAAATTGTAAAAAATACTAATATATGTTATTTTTACAGCGTTTTTTAGGGAGGGGACGTTTTTCATCCTGAGGGACGATTGAGAAAGTTTTCAAGGAACTCTTAAGGGTTAAGTCTTCCTCTCTTACCTCTGTGACACTGAAACCATCTCTTAAAAAAAGAAATCGTGAGGAGGTGACGCGATACACGAACATTCATCACAGAAAAAGTGGACAACAGCTAATGCAGGAAATTTTGACAACCTTAACCTGCCTGTCCTGTGAGATCTACTTCCAGGGCGGGTTTCAATGGCGCACACACGTCAGCACCTTGTTAGGTCCAAGGACTGAGAGAAATGGGGGGGGTTTAGGTTGTGGAGTTCGGCTTTTGTTTAGTATTTCTTGATATTACTCTGCACTTTGTTCACCTATATGAAATCTTAGCCTCAGACAAACCGGTCAGGGTGTGAAATGCTGTATTGATTATAAGCATAGGATTGTAGGAATGGTGTTCAGTAGTAACTGCTCTGGGTTGCTGGGAGTGAGGACGGGTTGCGGGTGTGTGGACGGGTTGTTGCTGCTGGCTGAGGAGATCACCCATGATCCTCTGCTGCTGCGAACCTTTGGTTTGACCCGGCGTCTGGTGAGACTCTGGCTTTTTGTGCACCGAGAGTTCGATGATTATCAACTGTTTGTCACTGTTTACTCAGAAATTATAGTCAAGTGGGTGAAATTATTTGGAAAAGCCGATACCTTAATACGTCCAGCATTGTTTCCACAGCTTCTTAAGCAGCCGGCTCTCTCCTCACGCTGTCAGATGGGTCGGTGCTTTACCCCCGACCATCTCAATCAGCATGATGGAATGGAAATTACAGCAGGAAAACAGGAACTCATTTGTAAATACGTTTCTCCGTTGCGCTGCTGCTGCTGCAGCACCTTTCATCTGCATCATCAAGACTGTGGGCTGTGGTTTGATCAGACGTAATTGATGGTGTCTGCAGCGTGAGCCAACAGCTGTCTGCAGACATACATGACACACACAAGACAACAACAACGACAAAACACCGCCCAGGCGACTGAGCAAATGACCTGTAGTAACCCTGTGTAGCTAAATATTACTACTCTCATTAGCATCATTATTTGTCCACATTTGACTTAAATATTGATGTCAAACATATGATATTTTTCAAAGATTTTAACCCTTTCAGAGCCAGGTTTCTGCCATGATGCCACCATGTTTTTAGATGAAAAAAATAACAATAAAAAAACAGAAAAAAATGAAAAATGTTCAATATGCTACAGCAACATTTACATTTATGCATTATTATTGTTTGCATCACATCTGTTCACAATTAAGAGTTCCTCAAAAAAACTGTTCACAGTTAAGGGGTTAAATATGGGAAAAATAACGCCATCTGATGGAGATGAGAAAAAATGATCAATTTCAAGGCAAAAGCCCAGATTGAGACCCATAGATAACAGTATTTGTATTTTGCATTAATTTGAGCTAAATCAAAAACTGCAGTTTGAATGTGTTTCATTGTGCTCATTACGCCCATAACCTTCCCAATGTAACAATGGCTCGTACACCATGTGTGTTCCATGTCCAGGAGGAGCCGAGCCGGACTAAACACCATCTAATAAAAGTACACAATCTTAGCGACATTCAGCAAAGTTTCGGAGTCAGCTGTTGGTGTCTTCTTCTCTGCAGTGCGATTGGCTGCACGCGGAGCTCCTCACAGAATCCAACCAATCACATTCAGCGCTCACAGTCGTACGTCATCCTGTCATTCAAAGAAAGCTGTGCGATGGAGACGGCAGAGTCAGCATCTACGCTCCATGTTTGAGCTCAGAAATCAGAAATGATTCCTGTCATTTCTAATATTTTGCGTTCATTGCGAACAAACTACATTTCCACATTCAAGAACTCGCCTTCCAACCCGTTTCAGAGACTTACATGGTTCTGTAAAAGAACTGAGAATACAAGACAGCAACCAATTAGAAGCTTCAGGTGCGTGAACAGAGGTGGAAAACTGCAGCTGAATGCTCATCCTGCGCTCACCGCACACGGGATGGTTTTTTTGTTTTTTTCACACCTCAGATGCTCGCCGGAGCAGAAGAGAAACTCACCGCCTCGCAATTTTCACTCCAAATTACTAATGCAAGGAGACATCCGGAGTGCGAGGGCTTCTGGAGTTTTGTATTCCATTCATAAAGTGTCAAAGCCGGATAAATAAATTGTCAGTGTTGCTCGCGTGTCTCGGTTAGCAGCGCCAGCACTTCCATCAGAGTGCTTTAAAGGCGATGCGAGAAAAAGCCGCCCTGCTTTGTTGCTTAAGTGAAACGTCAAATGTTTCCTCGTGTTGTTTGAGACAGAAACCAGATCTATTAATAGAACATGAAGGCTGATTCTACGTCCTGACAACATTCTGCAGTGAGACGCTCTGCAGTAAACAAACACTGCCAGCAGGAACACACACACACACACACACACACACACACACACACACCACTCCCAGACACATTACACACACATTCACGATGCTGATGCTGATATCCAGGCCGAGGACCAAACCAATACTGCGCATAGTACAAACTAATTCTGCGTGATTACAATCACTGGCTTGTTTCCATGCAGTCAATCAGCCTTTTCTCAGCAGAACATCAGCAATAAACCATTTAAAAAGGCAGAATCTGCTCATAGGACCTTTTTTAAAACCCCCAATATTTTGTGAAGTTGTGACTCAAATGTAGGACTTTATGATCCACAGCGAGCAGAAACTAAACGGAATGGATGAAAAATATTCTGTTTTTATGTTTATTTGATGGTATCAGTGTTTACAGTTTACAATGAGGTTTGGTCATAATGAACCCCCGATGTTTTCATTAAAGGGCTAGTTAGTGTTTTTCCTCATGAAGTTGTATGAGCTCCTCACCATCAGTGAGCTTCATCAGCAGTGACTTTTCCTCCACTGCGTCCCGTGAGCCGAGTTCCAGCCCGGTTTCTCTGTTGCAGAAAGTAGTTCCGTCTAGTTGCTGGAGTCGCACGGAATAAAGAGTTTGGCTCCAAAAAACAACATGCGTTCAACAGAGTCATACATTTGCATCACCAATTCTTGGCCGGGAAAAAGTCCAACCTCGCAATGACCCGGCACTATTTTCCCTCCCTTCGTATCACTGCGCGCATCATCATCAGCAGTTTCACGGGGTTTATGTGCTCGTAAGGAGACAGTCTCCTTGCGCAGCAGTGATAGGGAAGCGAGGGAAAATAGTGCCGGGTGATTGCGAGGTCGGACTTTTTGGCAGCCAAGAATCTGTGATGCAAAGTGATGTGAGACCGTGTGACCGTGTGACCCCAGCAACTAGACGGAACTACTTTCTCCGCTCGCAGGACGCAGTGGAGGAAAATGCCACTGCTGATGAAGCTCACTAATGGTGAGGAGCTCATACAACTTCATGAAGAAAAATACCAACTAGCCCTTTAAGCAAAGCCAGCTGATCCGATTCCCGTGTCTCTCCCACCGTGGAGTAGCTGGAGGTTCTCAGACGTCCACATGATGGACACTCAGAGGTTCCCCACTGACAGCTGAGGAGCAACACTTTCTCACCATAATCCTTCCTGACCAGGGAAATGAGACGTGCCCGAGGTCGACACAGGTCAAGTGTCCCTCTGGAGAACAGAGTCACATAGATTCTTCCTTCACTTGACTCTTGGAGAAGATGTGATACGTCTCACAGCTCAAAGGATTTATTTGACTTCTTGACGCAGCTCAAGCAGGAACCATCACAAACACGATGGGAATCTGCAGTTTAACTGGTTTGGAAGCAATCTAGAAAAACCCTCCTGATCTTTTCTTTTCCCAGTGGGAAGTCGGCTACGTTTCCATGCAGTCAGTAAGGCTTTTCTGAGCCCAGTATTAGCAATAACTTGGTTGTGCACGGCCATGAGAACACCAATAATATTTCTTCTGCGGCGCCCGGGGTTCCTCCTCCTCTAAGGTGAACATGTGATGATGTCTCCTCCTATCAGGATCTCCACATCAAAAGGAAGATGAATTAGTGTTGTGGTCATGTTCTATCAGCAAAGAATCTTGGTCTTTGGAGTCCAGGAACTCCTTGTACACATGGCCAAAGGCGAGAGCAACACCACGCCACACTTTTGGAGTGAGGAGGAAACCAACCACTTCATCAGTGTGATGAAAGACACAAACATCCTGGCATTTGGAGACGCTAGAAAGTAGCGGGATAGACAGAGCAGTAAAACTGTCTTTACCCTTAAGAGTTCCTGGGGACGTGTTTTGCACAGACGACTTTTTAAATGTATTTTTCTTTTAAATGTAAAATTCTGAGGCTCTGATAATAATAATCATTAGTCCTCCTTGAATTGCATTGGATGGAAATTATTTGAGTTTTGAATTTCTTTTGATTAAAATACTGTGGAGTTACGTTAACAAAGTGGCATTTAGAGGGTTAAAATCCCCCCAAATAAGTAATATTTGATACATATATTTCAGGCTGAAGTTGATTAAAAAGATTGACTTGATCATTTAAAGTGGAAACAATATTAATATATGTTATTTTTACTGCAGTTTTTTGGGAGGGGACTCTTGTTGTCCTGAGGGACGACTGAGGAGGTTTTTAAGGAGCTCTTAAGGGTTATTTTGGAAGCACCAGTCAGGTAAATGAAAGTCACAGGACTCCTCGACTCTGCCCGAGAAAAAAGGCTTTTTATTCCCTCGTATGAGATTCAGCCACAGTGTTTGATCGTTGCAGTGAAAAAAAAGAAAAAAGATGCCATAAGATCTATAATTCAAAGTGAGTCTTGAGTAAATTCAAAGTTTGAGTCATAAATTGAGGTTTGAAGGAGAATCCCATTGAACATCCACAGATGCTGAGCTCTTGTGTGTATTTCTCATTATATTCCTCCGCTATGAACTATTGCTTCCCACATGTTGTTTACCAAAGAAACCAGAGACCCTCTAAAAAAAGGCACCCAGGCCGCCTTGTTAGCGAAGCCTTGTGTGTATTTTTTATTTTTATCTCGCCATTTAAATGACCAGTTTGATGTGGTTGGTCTTCAGTCGCTGTGAAACTATGAATGAAAATAATTCCAAGAGCTGCAAAGACAACATTCCTCACACATTCCATTTCAAGTGCGAGTTGCAGTACTTTTAATATTCGTGTTTTAAGTTGTTTACAGACAACCTAAAAAACATGAATCAGTGTAAAGTTTATAATGTGAAGCCAACTTTTGTTCCCGTCTGAGTGTTAGCAGTCACACTCCTCTCCATCGATAGTTGATTATTAACCCCGAAGCTGTGAGTGTTTTTGATTTATTTATTTGTGATCGCCGCTCGAGTGGCAGACAAAATAAAACACAGAGAGACAGAGCAGCACACACAGACCAGCTCCTCTGTTACTGGTCTTGCTGGGAACTATCAAGTCTTTCTGGGTTTGCGGCTCTGCTCATACAGACGACGGCGTATTGTGATGCAACATCTCGCACTAACTATTTAATTACTGCCAGACGTCGCGAGTCTCCTTCACTCCGGCCGCCGGAGTGACCATAGTTTGAGAAATGCTGCTATATTGGATATATTATGGGATGTATGGGATGGACAAAGAGATGTGAGATTTTTTACAGTGTACAATTGGGAGAATACGTGTAACAGTTCTGTCTCTGGGAGTGGAGGTACAGGGACTTTTGTGGAGCCTTGATGTCCACTAATAATAATAATAATAATAATAATAATAATAATAATAAAAAATAAAAAGTAAGCTAAATATTTTCCCTCTGAAGCTGAACTGCTTGTGGCACTTTCAGAGCCATGTTTCAGTGTCAGGTTTTCTCTGATGACATCACTCAGCCCTTCAACATCTCCGCCATCCAAAGGAAACACACCATAGTGGATTTGTAAGATAGAAAAAAGGATTTATGATAAGTGTAAGCATGTGACAAACGAGCCTATGCGACTCTATTTTCTATTTTCTTCTGATAACGGCACAGTTACCTCCGGCCCAGCTGATTTCTTCTCTGTTTGATTCGAGCATCTCCAAGAAATCAATCAAAAATGCCACAAAATCTCATGCATTTGAATGTCTATGAATTCAAAATTGACATCCCGAGATCACACAGTAGCATTTGAATGAATCGTTTTCACACAGAAAGGCAACCAGCTGTGATATCTAAGAAAGAATTCCTCATTTGGCGAGGACAGAGGAGTGGCTTGTGGTTTTTACTGTGGCTCCTCCCCGTCCCCCGAAGGGACGCCCTTAAAACATCCTACTGGGCGAGGAAAAGATCCGGAGCCTTCTCTAAAGGCGGCGTGCGACCGGCTACCGTGTTACTGTTCTTGTCTGCGCGCAACATCCTCCCTCACGCTTTCTGCTTCCTACCCGGCTACCGTAATAACTGTTGTTCTAGTCTGCGCACAATGTGCTCCCTCACGCTTTCTGCTTCCTACTCGGCTACAGTAATAAGTGTTGTCGTCGTGTTGTCTGCGGAGACAGCTTTAACCGAGGACATGTCATCCAAAACGCGGACTGTTCCTGGAAATCGGGGACGTCTGGTCACCTTAGCTTGGGCATTTCTGACACCACTGTCAGCATGGGAACGTCTCTACTCCAAGAACAGAGCGGCACGAACGGGGAACGGGACCTTGTAGCTGAGCCGATGTTTGTCAGCAAGTCAGATGAAGAGCTCATTCAGCACACGTTGTGTTGTGCCTCCCTGATAGAGGCGGGCGGAGCAGAGCATCTCACCGCCACGCATTTGCAGTCGAGAGAGACGGAGAGCGGAACAAAGGGAGCAGCAAAGGGAGAAAAAGAACACAACAGAGACATTGTGCTTGTGTCAGCGGTGCATGTAGAAATCCACTCCTTTTCAACAGTTGTTAATGATGTTGAGGTGGAAGTGTGTGTGTGTGTGTGTGTGTGTGTGTGAGTGGGGGGGGGGGGGG
>CAESWR010001483.1:31113-42766 GCA_903171835.1 Mullus surmuletus | reverse complement strand
GGGGGGGGGGGGGCAGTTGACACCGCCAAATTTTCTCCCTCATAAACTGCCGATCAAACAAGGTCTCTCCAAAGAGCTGATGAGGTTAGTTAATTCTCAGCAGCTTATTATGGGATGCCTCTGCTTTGTGTCACACCTGCTGATTGATTTGTGGATCAAAAAACGCTGGATAAGTGAGTTGGGAGGGCGAGAAAAGACGCCTCACGCGTGAAGCAAAGTCTGTCTGGCCATGCTGCTTGGCAGCGCATTAATATTAATGTTTCTTCCCCTCAGACTGTGAGCTCTCGTCACCCCGAGGGTAAACCGGAGCTCGGCGACGCCTCCATCTCACTGACAGTCGGGTTCTGCTCCCTCACGATGCCCAAATCAGCGGTTTTAATTACAGTTTGCACATGTGATTCGTCTTTTTAGGAAAATAAAGCCTCTTTGGTTTCCACTGTGCTGTGCTGACTCGGTACAACGCGGCGCTTCTGGTCTTGTGGCTTTCGAGCACTTCAGTCTTCTGATCCTGAGACAAACATAAAGGTTCCCTGGGACCTTTTTTGTCCAGACGTTTGTTTTTTACCATTTCAAGGGTCAAAATCTTTAAGAAATCTTTGATATTTGATATGTATCTTTCAGGCTGAAGCTGATTAACAAGAAGAGATCAAATATGAATACTTGATATTTTTACAGCAGTCTTTTGGAAGGAGACGTTTTTTGTCCCCAGGAACTAATAAGAGAGTTTGCTATAAAAATCTGTCACTGCAGAAAAAATCTGAATGCCTCAAATTCAATGTTGCTGCTAATCATTGAACATCTGAAGCTCCAATAATAATAATCATTAAATCCTCCTTGAATCGCATTGGATGGAAATTATTTCAGTTTTTGTATATTTTTCCATGAAAATCCTGTGGAGTTACGTAAACAAACTGACTCGTTTAAAGTGGAGAAATTACTAATATAGGCTACTTTTACAGCAGTTTTTAGGGAGGGTTTTCGTTTTGAGCGGCGAATTAGTGTTTTTTAAGGAGCTGTTAAGGGTTGAAAAAACGCAGCATAATAGTTCCGCTTTAATTGTTTCTTTCTTTTTCATTGGAAAATGATTTCACAGGCGAGGACTGAGTGTGTGATGGAGTTTGCCCTCTGCCTCACCCGTTCCCCTGCTGAGCCCGTAGCCTGAGGTTCTCGTCGCCGCCTCCCTGCTCCTCTCAGCGGCCTCTCAGCACAAACACTCCCGCCTCGGAAACACAGATGTTATCCATCTGATTAAACGTTCAAGGTTGCATCTCTAAATACATCAAAGTCTGGCCCTCCCAAAAGAAGAGACACGATGGCCAATATTTTTCTTTTAGCCTGGAGGTACAGGCTCCCCTTCATTTCGTGTGTGTTTGTGTGTGTGTGTGTGTGTGTGTGTGTGTGTGTGTGTGTGACTCTGCCATATGTAGTGTAAATTGGAATCTCTGCCCAAATGACAAAGCACGGTGCTGCTGGATCGTCAGTCTGTGATAGCAGGACGTCACACCACTCTGTCAGTACAGTCTGTGTTTTTCGAGTGTGTGTGTGTGTGTGTATGTGTGTGTTTGTGTGTGTGTGTGTGTGTGTACAAAAGCACATAACGACTCTGACATACAATTAATGACTTTGTTAACCTTGGTTGGGCCTCAGTGGGGGAGGGGCTCATTGTTTTTGTTTTTTTCAAAGCGTTATGAGGAATTCTGCAGAGAAATGGAAATATTACAGGTGAAAAAAAGTATATTCATAATGGAAGTCAATGGTAAAAAAAAAATGTAGTTTGATAGTCCTAGTGTAACTTTTTTCCCAAATCAAAATTGATCTTCTCACTTATTATTTAGATAATAATAATGATTGCTAAACCTATTTTCAGAATATTGATTTATTCTGTTTTTTTGTTGTTTTATTTTGTATATTCCTACATATATATTTTTATATGTATATATATATATATATATATATATATATATATATATATCATATTTATATATATATACATATATAATCATCTGATCACATACCCTATATGGTCAATACTGGCATCTAAAAGTTTAAGATTACATTTCAGTTGTGAGTAACTCAATCATGACATTGATTACAGTAAACAAGAGCCTCTCCATGAACTTTTGAAAAATGTTATCTTTTACAGTGTAGTTGCAGTTGAAAGTTCAAATGACAAATCTTGTAGCTTAACAGTTCCGGTGTAGCCTTTTTTAACAAGGCCTGAGTGTTAAACGTATTCATCGTTCTTCATTTTATTTGATTTTATTTGATTTCAGTTTATTTCATTTTCTGTCTGTGTTTAATATCGTAGTAAATTGTTAGTGTATGCAGTTTGTTAAGCTAACGACACAATCAGATATTTACTTTGAATATGTAAATGCGATGTACGTCTTTGTGAATATGAGCCAATGGGTGGGAGCCTGTCAATCGGCACGAAAAAAAAAAAAACTTAAGTCACTAAAATATCCCACTGAGGTTGACTTTACACACACAAATGGTCATATGTACACAAGTAAATGAATGATACCTGCAGTCTGATGTTCCCTGGAGGTCGTGACCCTGCACATCAGGAGCCAATCACATCCCAGGGTTCTTCCTCGGGCGAGCCGGACACCGGCTTAACAACAGTGGCGATTGACGTTGCGGCGAAGCAAAGTCTTTTTTCGTTTTGTATACATTTTTTATACAAACAGCAAAATGTGCAATTCACTCACAGCTCAGTCTGACAGTCCAGATTGACTTTAATGACCCTCCGATAAGTGGAGGGCAGACCAGACGCTCACACTTTGATTTGCTGACATGTTTATTTTCTGCCAATAACCAACTATTGAATCCACTGCTGATTCCATGTGCCACCGCTTCAAGTGCAGCAAGCAGCAGCTAAATCCAATCCACTTTATTTGTCCAGCGCTTTTAAAAACAACATCAGCCAGCCAAAGTGCTGCACAGCTGGATAAACAAGGGAAACAATATAAGACAAATTAAAACACATACAAGAAATTAACAAGTCAAACATGCAGTGAATAAATGATCAAAGGCAACAAACGCTCTCACGTGACATGTGTAGATGTAGAATTCTGGAAGCGAATGTTCAATGGCGTTTTACTGCTCGGGAATGTGTGTGTGTGTGTGTGTGTGTGTGTGTGTGTGTGTGTCTGTGTGTGTGTGTGTGTGTGCGTCCCGTGCAATACACTGTACAATTTTTATGTTCTGTTTCTATTCTTAGTATTTATCCTTTTTTCACATTGGAGTCTGCACTGAAGAGGGAGGGGCTCTCCAATCTCATCGTGCAATTGTATAATGACAGCGAGGAGCATTCTATTCTATTCTATTCTATTCTATTCTATTTGTTCCACGTTTGTGTCAGACTCCAGAAGTGACTCAGTGAATCACTAACGTCCTCCATAAACAGTGGCTTCCACTCGCACGACCCAGAGCCGCACATTTGACCTGCAGATTGTTGAAAATCTCGTCTCGCCGTCAGCACTGATTTGAGGCTCTCTTACTGTTTTGCAGAGATCGAGAAACTTCAGAAGGACGAGGGGAAGGAGGAGGAGAAGTTCATCGACGTCGTCATCAACAAGAACATGAAACTGGGCCAGAAAGTTTTGATACCAGTCAAGCAGTTTCCTAAAGTAAGTACCAGGATCACAGCATCACAGCGCCATCAGCAGCCGGGACTCCTCCTCCTGCAGCGCCGCGCGGAGAGAGAATATCAGATGGCGTTATTTATAGATAATGAAGCCGAGTGCGCGAGCTCCGGTTTTGATTTAAATTCCTCACAACGGCAGCCTGACAGTTTTTGTTGATGTTTGGTGTTATTGGATGAAGCACATCTGGAGGAGAGCAAAGAGGCCGGCTGACAGAAGCAGGCTGCATTAAAGCTGCCACCTCCTCTCTGAAGAATTTGTTTTTAAGCCTTTTGGAGAATGTTACAAGTGTAATTCTCACTCCTACCTAACACACACACACACACACACACACACACACACACACACACACCTCTCCGACAGCGACCTTGGTCAATGACACGCTGACGTTGCGGTATATTAATTTGTCAATGAATATTTATGAATTTGTGCTTTTCTCACATTTTCCAGAATCCGCAGCAGAATTCTTATTATACATGTTAAACACAGACGCTGTTATCTTCTGAATATAAGACTGGCTCGACACCGTGTGAGGCAGGGCTGAACCCGCGACTCCAGTAATCGAAGCAGCTTGATTACAGAAAATGGTCGAGGCATTTCTCGCGCCGGGAGAAACTTCAAGACCATCGTGTTTTCGCCACAAGGTGAAAGTTATTGTGCGCATTTGCCGCTAATGTGGTCAAGTGTCCGTCTCTGGGTGAGATATTTTCACCACTCACTCAGAGCGCCAGCAGACAGCAGGTAGGCGGGGCTGTTACACACACACACACACACACACACACACACTGAGGTGAGCCGTTTCCAGCTCGCTGATAAAAATGATTTAAAAGTTATCAAGATGAAATGAAGAAACTGGGACATTTACGGCCCCTCACTGTGACGAGCGCGCTCTGCACTTCTTCCTCTTCTTCCTCTTCTTCCTCTTCTTCCTCTTCTTCCTCTTCTTCCTCTTCTTCTTCTTCTCTAAAGGCGGCGCGTGACTGGCTACCGTATTAACTGTTAACTGCGCCAACATGCTCCCTCACTGTTGTTCTCGTCAACATGCAACATTTTTTGTCTCAATCAGAAAATGACGTAATTTGCTTCATTACAAATGCTTTAAGTGGGGACCCGCCATCGCCGGACATTCAGGACCTCTGGTGACCTCAGGAGAGCTGAACACCCCGGAGTGGGACTCGACCCTTTGCCGCAGCTGATGGCGTCACTGCACGCAGACTGACAAAGTGCGCCGCTTGTTCGGATAGCGACATCTAAATGTAGCCAATGTAGCTAAATTGCTAATGTGGCTAATCAGCTGAGCAGAGAACGTGTGCAGGGTTTGAGCGGCCAGCTGGTTCCTCAGCTACAAGGATGTAATGGTACAATAGAAGCAGCAACCATAAGAAACCTAAACAGATATTTTTTTTAATTATCTGTAAGCATTTGTCGTAGTATTAATTTTGAAACTCTTTCATCACAAAATGAAGGTGGAGACAGTCTCTGTTTTGGACAACCTGTCCCTGGTTTAAACTGTCCAGGGAAATGTCCCCAATTTCAGCGTTTTATGATTCAGAAAAATGTTGCATGTTGAACAACAGTTATTACGGTAGACAGGTAGGAAGCAGAAAGTGTGAGGGAGGATGTTGCGCTCAGACAGCAGTTATTACGGTAGGTGAGTAGGAAGTAGGAAGCAGAAAGTGTGAGGGAGGATGTTGCGCGCAGACAAGAGTTATTACGGTAGCCGGTCGTGCGCCGCCTTAAAAGAGGAAGAAGTGCAGAGCGCGCTCGTCACAGTGAGGGTCCGTAACTGTCCCAGTTTCTTCATTTCATCTTGATAACTTTTTAATTCATTTTTATCAGCGAGCTGGAAACGTCCCCGGATTTCCTTTCAGAAATCTGCTCACCCTATACAAAATATCACTTTCACGTGAATTAAAATAGATCTTTCTACTTATTTTGATTTGCCTGAAACAAAAGAAAACGTTACTCTGTGGGCGATGCGAGGACTAAATAATCAATGAAAAATGTGTTAGAATGTTGGACGTTGTGACGGACGAAGCCAGGATGAATCTGTTGTTGAGTTTGATGACGACGATCAGACGACGATTGTTTCTGAGCGAATGTCGCCGGCGCCGCCTGTGAAGGGGATGACTGGAGTTTTCTGCTCTCGGCGCTCTGGCGTATTTCCCGCTGGGAGCGTGACGGGGAGTTCTGGGGTAAAAGTGAGAGGGGCTGCTCTTAGACGGGGACATCACTCACGTTTTCACCTCGCTCCCCGGGGGCGGGCGGGGGGGGGGGGGGGTTACCGTCCATTAGGCCGTACTTTCTCCTCTCTTTCCTTTTCTTGATCACAACATGTGCGTTTGTCACGGAGAGAGTCACAATCTTTAGGAGGTCTTACGATCCACCTGCTCAGATCCACCAGCTCGGTGACAAACATCGAGCCTCGGCCTCCAGAACGCCCTTCGTGACTCCGACCCGCAAGGAGCGGCTCGAAGAAACATCTCAAAGGAACACGGGAGGAAAATATTACCTTTGCAAAAATCCACCATGATTATTCTACTGTGACTGTTGATGGAAAGGCGAGGAAGCGCCTCCTGCTCGGCTCAGGTCTGAAGAAGAACATGTGAGCTAAACGGTTTCACTGGTGTGCAGACTTTGTTTGCTTCTTGATGATGTGACTCTCGGTCCGGCAGCTGCTCTTGATCATCTACAGTTAAAGCCATGGCAATTGTTTACGCCTCTCACTTACATTGGCGCAGAAAGAAGAACAGACAACCAATCGGGCTGCTGGATTCGGTGCAATGGGAAGTGTTTTACGATGTTTCTGAGCAGCATTCGACCAAACAAGAAGGTGAAACGCCAAGTGTGACAAAACAAGGTCACTCGTCACAGAGGATGGAGCCTCAGAGTGCGAGGACTGCTCTCCTTCTTCAGCTGCATCCAGTAAAGAGCTGAAATTGATAGGAGCTAACGTTGGCGAGCCGGTTCCTTGCGCGCTCTCTTCCAGGCCGATCCGAGTCTCCGAGCTTCGCAGCTAAACAGATTTGCTTTGACAGATTTGATCAGCGGAGCCGCTAACGCGCTGTTTAGAGCTTCAACAAGCCACTGAGGAAGACAAATTCAATTTGTTCTACTTGGCAGGTAGCAACGGCGAGAGTGATCTGTCTGAATTGAAGGGAATTTCTTCTGAACTGCCGGCGTCACCTTTTGGCGTCTGGCATTGAAGTGGCAAAGCTATTTTCCAAACAGGCGTTTGGGAGCGTCGGGCCAAGGTTAAATCCATCCTCCGCAAAACATGGCTTTTCATCAGAATGCAGCAAGGACACGGGAAGGTGGGTTCCGGGCTGCTGGTTCCTCTGATCAAACGCAGCTGTCATGATTTTTACTTAACTCTGATTCTTTTTTGGACTTTCTCTGCTGTTTGTGAGACGGCGCTGGAATGTTTATACGTGTGGTTGGATTAAACTCTCACCGGACGGCGCTCCGGTGCTCCGTGTCAGCAGTGGAGTGAGGAGGCGAAAAATACAACAGTGAACCGAGGAAATCAGCTTTTCTGTTTACAGAGGAAAGAAACGAGAGATTTTTAGGTTTTTTACAATTAAAAACCAGCAGCAGTGAACAAAGACACGTACGAAAAAATACACAAATTGCAATTTAAAATCCAGAATGCATGACAGCAATGATTTACTGTGTGCATGGATCGATCATTTAAAATCACAATGATCAAAATAATTTGGTTATTGATCCCCAAATGGATATTCCTACATTATAAGCAACACCTGATAGAGTCGGAACAAAAATCAACCAAATGAAGATATAGAATGAGATAAAAGAGAATAAAAATAAGAGTAAAATAGAAACAACATTATAAATAGAAAAGACGTAGACGTAGACCTAGATATAGGTATAGGTATAGATATAGATAGATAGATAGATAGATAGATAGACAGACCGTTAGACCTAGACATAGACATAGATACATACAGACAGACGTAGACCTAGATATAGATATAGGTATAGATATTTATATAGATATAGCTATAGATAGATAGACAGATAGACCTAGACATAGACATAGACATAGATACAGACAGACAGACATAGACCTAGATATAGGTATAGGTATAGATACAGATATAGATAGACAGATAGACCTAGACATAGACATATATACAGACAGACGTAGACCTAGATATAGATATAGGTATAGGTATAGATACAGATATAGATAGATAGAAAGATAGATAGATAGATAGACCTAGACCTAGACATAGACATAGATACAGACAGACAGACGTAGACATAGACATAGACATAGACATAGACCTGGATAGAGATATAGGTATAGGTATAGGTATAGATATAGATATAGATATAGATAGATAGACCTAGACATAGACATATATACAGACAGACAGACATAGACCTAGATATAGGTATAGGTATAGGTATAGATATAGATATAGATAAAGATGTATAGATAGATAGACAAACAGATAGACCTAGACATAGACATATATACAGACAGACTGACATGTATGGATATTTCAGAGCTTGTTTTGAAAGTCTCCGCTCCGCTTTGGGGTAAAAACCAGTAAGAGAACTTTTTTAATGGGTTTCTGCAGAAAACAAGAAAAACAGCAACAATGAAAAAGGGAAGACGATCACATGGGATCAGAGATCGGGACGGTAACGAGCCGGAGACGAGCTCACGTGTAAGAGGAGGCTTCTTTCTCCCGGCGCTCCGACCTTTGCTCGGACTCAAACATTCAAAGCGTGAAAGCGAGAGGACGAACGCGGCAGGTTCTAGAAACACCTGAGCGTTTTAAACTGGGAGCTCTCAGGGGGCGGAAAGCATCTGTGGGTGGGAAGCACTGCCGGCCATTAGGAATCCCACTGGTCGCCTCCCAGTGGCCACTGGTCTCCTCTCGCTGCTGATTTCTCCCTCCGCCGCCGCCGCCGGCTCTCCTCATGCGCACCTTCCGCTCGGCTCGCAGTGATTCATCGGGCAAAAGATGAAAAGATCTTAGATGTGTCTCCCCCTCCCCCTCTGTCTGCTCAACACACACACACACACACACACACCCACACACACACACGAGCGCTTCCAGTGTGATAAATCAAACATCCTTTCTCGACGCTGCTGTTTTATAATCCTCTCTTTCCCCCTTCAGTCTACACGAGTTAACTGTGACAATACTGCATTAATACTTGCTGTGTATTAAACTATAGTGGCTTTTTGTTTTTTTTCCCTTTTTTGAACGTGCAGCTGAATTGAGCACTGAGCGGCAGGAGGCAACCTGAGATTAAAGGCATCATCTCTGATTCTGGTGATTACAGAGCGCGGCGGCACAATCCCCTCACGCAGTGTAATGACACGAGGCGGCAGCCGAGCACAGGCAGGTTCCTGTAAATCACGTAATCCCGCACGAAAACCGCAGCATTAGCCAAACCCCAAAGCATCAATCACAGCCGGAGCCGCCGCTGATTTTTATTTTCTATCTGATAAAGAGCGGAGGATTACAGCGATGTGTTGAGTAAGAGTCGTCGGATGGATTACGCTCGGGGCTACACATGTATGTTTGGGTGAACGAGTATCAGGATTTGTTTGAACACGTCAGGGTTTGAGAGCGATGGATCAGAGACGTTCGAGAGACTGAAACCTCAACGCTGCGTTTTGTCTCCCTTTTTATACATTTTATACACAGACAGTTGTTTTAGCTGCAACTCAGACACATTCATGGTGAAGTGCAGGGATGATTCGCTCACCGTCAGCCGCCTGCTGAGGATGATGTCGGCCACAGCCAAGTTTTGAGGGTTTTATATTTTGGTGCGAAGAAGCCTTCCTTCAGGAGCCTGATGAAGATGTTTTACTGTGCCTTCCTCGAAACGGCCATTTGTTGCTATGGTAACCTTACCAACAAGGGAAAGGACAAGTGGCTTCTAAAGTAGCTGGGTGCAAATGTATTAGTTTTCGTGTTAGCTTTAACATTCAAGCGCTTAGAAAACCAAAGTCCACATGGACGACAATCATCATCTGTTGTTTATTTATCGATTGATTCTGTTTTCTTTGTTCCTGACGAAACATGCTGCTCGCATTCTGTAGGTTTGCATGTTTCTTTTTAACTGTGATGTTGAATGTTTGTCTGCTGCAAACCAAGTAGCCCTCGAACAGACACATCATCAGGGGAGGTGAAGTGGATATTCTTGTAAAATAGACAGAGACTGAAGTGGAGATGAAAGGCCAGACAGGAAGTTGTGCAGCGAGTGCAACATAAGGGCTTAAAACATCCACTGGATTTGTGTTTGTAAGTGTTTGACTTACAATTGAAAATGCCGAGGTGACATTTTCTAAATTCTAATTCTTAGAAAAACAATTTCAAATGAATGTGCCATTTGTTTCTGCTGGTAGAAGTCACATCTTTTGGGTCTCTTTGTTCCAGCTTTCTTCTAACTAGTCTAACAGAACATGAAGTCACACACGTTTACAAAGAGCAGAGACGACAACATTTCAACATTCAGACTGTCTGCAATGAGACTTTTGTGCATATTCGAATAACGACAGACAGTCGACAGATAACACGACAGGAACGCTGAGATTGATTTGTATTATTTATCCATCAGGGCAGGAAGTTGCTGGTCTGATTGTGCGACTATCGTGGCCTTAATGAGAACATTTAATCAATGGGAAGCACTCGATCAACAAGCCTATTATAGAATCATAAACCTCATTTCAATAAGTGCATCCGTCTAAAGTTGTTGTTTTTTTGTCCCTTGCAAATTCCCCTCAAAGGCAGCTTCCTCTAAAATATGCGGAGGAATCAGAGCAGTGTTTGCATTCTGATCACAACGTTTCGCACACATCTTTTTTTTTGACCCATGGACAGAATATTTGCAGCTAATTAACCCTTAAGAGTTCCTTAAAAAGATGTCCTCGAAAAACCTCTCCTCCCCAAAAACTGCTGTAAAAATAACATTTGTTGGTAATTCTTCTACTTTAATAGAGTCAATCTTTTTAATCAACTTCAGCCTGAAATATATATATCAATATTGATTCTTGTGGGAGATTTTAACCCTCTAAATGCCAGTTTGTTTACAAAACTCCAAAGTGTTTTTATCGATAAATTACAAAAACTCCAAAAATTTCCTTGAAATGCACTTCAAGGAGGATTTGATGATTATTACAATTAGTTACTTGAAAATAAAAAGTGGTCTTGACAAAAAACATCCCCAGGAACTCTTTAGGGTTAAAGTGCACATTTTTGGCTTAGTTTAGAATTGTACAACCAATTTGTTATCGCTGTCCATGATGTGGAGTCCGTTCGTATACATATTCATCAGTCTGAGTCCACGACTTTGCAGGAGGCACACTTATTTCCGTTTGCAAAGGTTGGAAATTAGCACCGGGGGATTCGGGTGGACTCGGGCTGACTGCGATGGCGTCCGGTGGCGGCTGGCCTCCATGTAATTACAAAAGCCGGGGGAGCGAGCACACACATGCACACACACACACACACACACACACACACACACACACACACACACACGGTAGAGGAGGACTGCTGGAGTTCAGCCGGGCCAGGATAAAGAGCCGGTCGTCAGTTACTGCATTAGAGCGAATCACTAAAGCAGCTCCTCAAATCCCTCAGCCAGGATTTGGCAGCAGCCTCCTAATCAGCATCCGCTCTGAACAAAAGGAGCAGAGATGTAGGTGAGTTGTAGAAGAGAGGGAGCAGAGATGTAGGTGAGTTGTAGAAGAGAAGGAGCAGAGATGTAGGTGAGTTGTGGAAGAGATGAGTTGTAGAAGAGAAGGAGCAGAGATGTAGGTGAGTTGTAGAAGAGAAGGAGCAGAGATGTAGGTGAGTTGTAGAAGAGATGAGTTGTAGAAGAGAAGGAGCAGAGATGTAGGTGAGTTGTGGAAGAGAAGGAGCAGAGATGTAGGTGAGTTGTAGAAGAGAAGGAGCAGAGATGTAGGTGAGTTGTAGAAGAGAAGGAGCAGAGATGTAGGTGAGTTGTAGAAGAGA